>KE156757.1:98045-108435 GCA_000411055.1 Leavenworthia alabamica
TCCTTGGAGCTTCCTGTTGATGAACTTTCATGTTGGTTGATGACTCTTCATGATTCCCGACACCAAGTTGAGGTTCCTGGCATGTTGATGTCCATTCCTTGGTTTTGGCTTGTCTGCGGGTGTCCTCTCTAGTTAGGTCAGACCTGATGGCCTCATCACATATAATCTCTGGATGTACCATCATTCGTCCTCAGTGCATTTAATCAATTCGTGTGCAATCAATATATTATCGGAAATTAACCGACCCGACACAAATGCCCCCTGAGTATCTGAGACCAGTTCTGGAAGTATTCGTTTTAACATTGCACATAAGATTTTTGATATAATATTATAGTGAACAAAACATAAACTAATCGGCCTCAACTCCGTCATCCTTGTTGGATTTGTCACTTTCGGTATGAGGCAGAGATGAGTAAAATTCCATTCCATCGGAAAAGTGGCAGACATAAAAAACTTCTTAATCTCCTCACAAACAACTGGTCCTAAAATGTTCCAATGTTGTTGATAAAACTTTCTTGTAAACCCGTCTGCTCCTGGTCCACTTCCACCATTAATGCTAAAGACTGCTTGTTTAATCTCTTCATCTAAGACTGGTTTAAGCAACTCTTCATTCATATATCTCTAAAAAAATTTAAACTGAATACAAAGAAGTAATCGAAACTGAATATATTATTTTGTAAATTAATTACAAACAATACCATTATATATTTAGATTTTAAATTAGTTATCAACGTAATCCAACTTCTTTTTTTTAAGATATATTTAGATTTTAACATAAAACTATATAATAGAAAGATATTATAGAAATCATATAAAAAAATATATCAAATATAAAAAATCTGCATTTAGATATAATTAAAAAAGTATATTAAAACGACACAATCTCTATTTTTTTAGATTTGAAACAATAAAATAGAACCAGAAATTTTTTAAGATACTAACAAATTTAGTTGCAACAGTATATATATATATTTATTTATTTATTTATTTCAAATTAAAAATTAATATCTGATTCTCTAACTAAACAATCTAAACGAGATTTATCATTTTCAAATGTTTAACAATATTAAGAATATACCTTCACTTATATTCCACTTAGTTTGTTAACAAAAATCTAATCTAAATATATTTTAACATTATCAATCAGTTTTACAAAAAAATATCTGCAGAATCTTTATTATTTCAGCCGCATATTTCAACTATAAATAACACAATGAATTATCTTCTTAAAACCATCAAACCAAATATCACATCAAAGCAAACGAACAAATCTCGCTAAAACAAATAGTGCTATGAGTATTACTTACCTTTCCGATGTGAAACCATTCAAAACCAATTGGCGTATTCATGTGAAGATCCTCCACATCTTGAAGCAATACACAAAACTAGCTGGAGATATATTAGATAAAGTTTTAGTGGACGAGAATGTAAGTTTATAAAACAAATATAATACAGTTTACAAAAATATATATTTTATAGCCTAAAAATAACTAAATACTATGTGTTGATTTACTATAGGGAAAAAAAATTCATGCATCTGTTAAAACGATTAAGTTTCCATCATAGATAAGAAAAGATGAATGGAGAGAGATTGACACATTTTTTTGACACAAGTCTAAAGATAATTTAGACTCATAGATCTTCATATCAAACTGAGTTTCTTAAACTCCACATATGTTAATACATGTTTTAACAAAAGCAATAATGTCTATTTGAATCTTTCTGATTTTTAATTCATCATTATTTAAGATTTAAATTCTTTGTTTTTAATTGGTAAATATGTTAAAAAATTTATTTTAATCGTCGTTTTATATTAAAAATTGTCATGTTTAAATTTTAATCATTGATTTTTTGTTTTGTAGATGTTCTTGGTCAAGTTGTTAATATGAGTGCTTCGGATATTATTGATGTCAATAGCCAGCCAACAAAAAAAATTGAGTTCCAAATTAGAAACATTAAGTAAAACTATGCTTTTTATTTTATCTTTAAATAAAATATTATTAAATTTATATAATTTTATATAATGTATATAGTTACTCTTTAACTATGTTTTTTGTATGTAGAAAAAAATCAAATTGCAAATGGATTTGATACATGTGATCTATTTATTAATTTAGATTATCTATAAGTGAATGCATTTATAATTGAGTAAATGTGTATATTTAAATGTTTATACTAATGTTTTATCAATATTGTTAATATCTTTATTGTTAAATAGATTGTCAGTTGAAACTATGCTTGAATCTTCTAAGGTATCTAAAACTTTTTAATTGATTTGTTTACATATATTCAAGTTTGACAATAATCTCATATACATATTAAATTATAATAAATAATATATAGTTTCCAAAAACATATCATAATATAAATATAACAAAAAAACTAAGATACTAATAACACATACACAACTAACACCTAATCTAATTGACTTACAAAAAAACAACTAATATCTAAGATAAAACATAATTATCAAGTAAAAAATAAGTAACTAATAACACCTAAAATAAATTATAAAATAATTAAAATTTTAAATTAAAAAAACTAACATAAACAAAACATATATAACATAAAATATCAATACAGAAAATAATAAATTTTAAAACTTATTATAAATCTATTCAATATATATATAAACGAAAAATATATTGAATATATTTTTGGTACTACAAAATATATTAAATATATTTTTGGTACTACAAAATATGCGTGTTTAATAAATATAATAATGTAATTACAACATATTTTAATACATGGATTTTTTTGTAAAATATACTATACAAACATATATTATATAAATTAAATAAAAATATATATTCAATATTTCTCCACGTTGCGAACGTGGGTTATAATCTAGTTAGTAATTGATTTTTGCTTACTACAAAACACTAAAAGGGCATATATAGGCCCATTAGTATAACCCAGATAAGTAATGGGCTAACTAGTTTTGGATCAAATAACTAATGGGCTGATTCGAATCGTACGCGGCCCTCTGTTAACAACAAACCATAGAACTCGAAGGAGGATGAGGGAAGAAGAAAAGCAAGGAGATTCGGTAGTGTTCATTAAAGGTTGAAACCTTATTTTATGGATTCTGATTTTGAAGTGTAAAGTTGAATGGTAGTGTTCATTGACTATGTTGTGCTTCTCCAACACATAACATGTCTCTCTCACTCTGGTAATATAAGGAGTTGTCTGTATATTTGATTAATCATATCCGTCCTTGTATGATCTACCTTTGATACAGATAATAAATTAGTTAAACCCATCAAAGAGAAAGAGCAATCTTTCTGAAAAAGTGGTCTCACCAACTGTTACCGGAAGGCTTATCAAAGTGTACATACGACCTTTAAAATCTTGTTGAGAGGCGTGACTGGTCTCGTGTTGTTGTTCATCTTCTTTGCCCAAAGTTATTAGGAGACACTCTGCTAGATTTTGGAGTCTTTCATTTACGTTTAAGACATAAGAATTGTGTATCTGTTAGGTGTATCCCAATGTCCTAATCAAAATTGTTAAATTTGATGAATAAAATATTATAAAAAATTTGCCTTGTATATATATATACATGCCATAATATTCCCTAAATATGTTTTTACTATTAAATAGCCATCACTACCAATATATAATCATGACAGTGGTTCAAACACTCATAAATTTATAATATTCCGTGAATTGAGGACTTTCAAATTTTGAAGACTTAATTAACGCCTAACTTCTGTAATTTCCTTTTTTTTTTTAAAAAAAAAACCCAAAGAAAAAAAATACAAGTTCGGTGCATCTGAAAAAATAACAAATTTTTTAACATGGAAGAACTTTACGGTAAAACAACAGAACATAGACTATGTGATTACCCTAAGACTTTGTGTTTAGCTACTGTCCGCAAGTCATACAAATGAAAATAAAAGTCAATTATTACGTACATAATATATCAATCTGACTCTATAGTGTAAATAACTAAATCAATCTAATAATGAGGTAACTTAAAAAAAATTCGATTTAGAATCACATAATATTATTTAAATTCATATATAAAAACCTGAAATAATTAATACTTGAACCAAATAAGAACAAAAAACGAGCCAATTTGTTTCTTTAAAAGTTTAAAACTAAATATTGGTTTATCAAGAACTATAAACCATATGAAACTGAAAACTATCAAATTTGGTTTCACTTAACTCCTATTACGTTTTTGGATGATCAAAAACAATAGATCCAAAATCCAGATAAAACCTTATACATAAAATATGTAAATGCAAATGAGTTAACATATACATATATGGTCATGCTTGGCTCCTTGTACGCCACCGGCAGCCCAATTTTTCAACTAAAACCGATACCCACTTGTGGCATACAGGGAGCCAGGCATAACGGCCAACTAAAATATATACAAACCTCTTTAGCATGAACGTTGGACATATTTATACGTCGATCTTGGCTTTAATATAGTCATAATCTTTGTTTTTTTATTGTTGGGGAAGAGAACATGATGTAGTTAGAGAGAAATATTGAAGATGAATTTGTGGTACAACAATATAAAGGAGAAGAGAACTAATTATGTTATTACCAAAAAGTAATTCAAAAGCATATGACCAAAGTTAGGTTTCCATTTTTTTTTTAAATTTCAATGTGATAGATATATAATAAAATAATTATAAAAGAACCAATTTACTCACTTTCCTTAAAGGTTTCTCTTTTCCACATACAATAGTTTTATTTATTGATAACAATAATAATTAAATCGTGCAAAGAATTTTGCTTTTGAAAGCACATTATAAAAAGTGACAAAAGTAATGGATATAATTATGTCTCGTTCTTAATACAAATTCTATAAATCTTATAAACTTTATTAAACGTGTATAAATATTTGTATATTGTAAGATGGAATCAAAGTATGAATTATTCATGTTAAAGCTGCTTGGGTGCTTTTTGATTGATTAAATAGTTTAATAGGAGAGAATTTTATCAAGATATTTGGTATTATATAAAGTAAAACTTTCTCAAAAAGAAAGAGTGAATGGGCCATTGATCAATCATCTTCATGAGTGATGACCATAAGGGAGGACCTACAATTTCATCCCAATCCATAACTTTAGCGTTGGACAAATCACAATGAGATCCCATTAGGTCTTGCTTGTTTTTTGTAGTTTATGTATGCGATTGTGTTGATGTTTACAAGTTAAAATAATATGTTCATTGTCAAATAGTAATACCATAAAAAGTTATTGTGCTATTTTTTGGACAACATTTAATGCGTTATTCAAAACTTGTGAAAAGTTATAAGTTTAAACGCAAAATAAAATAAAATAAAATAAAATAAAATAGATATATGTTTGAGCAAAAACACAAGTCCTCAATTCAAAAGATGCATTTACCGGATCAGCATCCTAAGTGTATGAAAATGAAGCTGGTCATCATGATGTTTACTGGGAGCTACTCAACCATATTTGAGGAGGCAAAGTTTTTTTCAATCGGTGGGAGCGATGGGTCTTTTCTACGACAGAGTAATAATATTTTGGAATTGTTCGGCCTGTTTTGGGCTTTTTATACTTTTTTAGTCGGCCAACAGATTTTATTCAATAGTGGATTACATGGTTACAAGAGAGAAAAAAGAAAAACAACTCAAAATTAAAATCTAATAGGCCCATTTAACCCATCTGGACCTAAGTCTTCTGAAATGATCACGTTCGGCAGATCGAAGACACGTGTCATCCAGCGTGATGAGTTGCACCTACGTGGCTTCTAAAAGATCTATAAATTCCCTTGCTTTATTCACAATACGTACATTGTTTAAATAGATTGTTCTATTACAGATTTGTTTTGATACTCCTATATACTTAGGAGAATATTATATACTACGGGAATATCTTAACTATATTCTTTCACCCTCCCTCAGTTGAAGCTTCTGATTTCCGGATGGTTAAACTGTTTCTGAAGTCTAAGAACAACAAGGAAGGCAGTCCTTTTGTGAAAATGTCCGCATACTGAAGAGAAGACGGAACATGTAATACTTTGACCTGTCCTAGTGCCACTTTCTCTCTGACAAAATGTAGATCAATCTCAACGTGTTTCGTCTTTTGATGTTGAACTGTGTTTGTAAAGAGATAAACGGCACTGATATTGTCACAAAAAATCAGTGTAGCTTTGTTTATTGGTATATGCATCTCCAGCAGCATGTTTCTTATCCAGCAAGTTTCAGCAACCGTATTTGCGACTCCTCTGTATTCTGATTCTGCGCTGGAGCGAGAGACTGTGTTTTGTCTTTTGGAGGACCATGATACAATTTTATCTCCTGGTAAACACAATACCCTAATGTAGAACGTCTTGTATCTGGGCATCCTGTCCAATCTGCATCAGAGAATGCTGTTAAGTAGTCAACCTTTGGTTTGAAAATTTGTAGACCATGTGACTTGGTTCCTTGAATGTATTGGATGATGCGTTTCAGTGCAATCAAATATTGTTGCCTTGAATCATGCATAAACAAGCACACCTGCTGCACCGTATAAGCAATGTCTGCTCTCGTGAATGTGAGATATTGAAGTGCTCCAGCAAGACTTCTATACTCTATTTCATTTGCGATCTTATCTCCTGCTTCTTGTGACAACTTTGAATTAACATCTACAGGTGTTGTGATTGGTTTACATTTAGCCGTACCTGCTCTCTCTATTATTTCTGTCGCATAGTGTTGCTGTGTTAGAAGAATTCCAGAGCTGTTGTACTCAGCTTTTACGCCTCAGCTTTTACGCCAAGGAAGTAGGAGAGGCGACCCATATCTGTCATTGGAAATTCTGATTTCATTGTTGTTAAGTTGTTGTAGCAAAGCAGAGCTTGAACCTGTTAATACGATGTCATCGACATATAGAAGGAGATAAGCTAGATCAGATCCACGTTTGTAAACATAAAGTGAAGCATCACATTTGCTAGTAACAAATCAAAGGTTTTGAAGAAAAGCAGTGATTCGTGCATTCCAAACTCTTGGAGCTTGCTTCAATCCATAGAGAGCTTTGTCTAGTTTACAAATGTAATTTGGATTTTTCTTGTCTACAAATTCTGGTGGTTGATGCATATAGATTGTTTCCGAAATTTTTCCATGTAAGAACGCATTCTTAACATCTAACTGTTTGATCTCCCATCCTTTGCTTAAACCAACATTCAAAACAGTTCTGATCGTAGCCGGTTTTACCACCGGGATGAAAGTCTCCTCATAATCTATACCTGCCTCTTGAGTTTTTCCATTAGCAACGAGCCTTGCTTTATAGCATTTTAGAGCTCCATTTGCATCATGTTTATGCTTAAACAACCACAAATAATTAATGACATTAGCTCCATGAGGCCTAGGTACTAACCTCCAAGTCTTATTATTAATTTGAGCATCATATTTCTCAGTCATGGTTGGATTCCAGTTTGGATCATTTAAAGCTTTGTGGTGAGTTGATGGAAATCTAGAAACTGACTCTGTGTGAAGTGAAAAAAAATTCTTTGGCTTTCGAATACCAAGCTGTCCACGTGTTGTCATTTTATGTTGAACAACAGGGGCAGCGTGATGAGGAGATGATGGTGTTTGGCGAACTGGAACCTGCTCCGGAGACAGAGACGTAGCAGATGCCGTTGAGGAATGAGGTGAGTTAGGCCAAATGAGAGGTGCCAAACTCTGAGCCAATGGGTGCTGCAATATTTGGTTAAACATCGGGGAAGTGGCATCAAGATCTTCTAAGAAACCATAAGTGTTTGTTTCCTTAGAAAATTTTTTAGCTGCCGGGAAAGTTGTCTCAAAATTTTTTAGCTGCCGGGAAAGTTGTCTCATCGAATATAACATGCCTAGAGATGATGATTCGATTTGTTTTTAAATCGAGAAAGCGATATCCCTTATGATGAAGAGGGTATCTGAGAAAAAGGCATGGAGTTGATCTTGATGCAAGTTTGTCTGTTGGCGAAAAATTGATATTAGGAAAATACAAACATCCGAAAACTCGTAAGTGATCGTATGTTGCTTCTCGGCCTAGAAGAAGAAAATAAGGGCTTTGATTTTTTTAGATGAAGTGGGTAGTATATTGATGATATGAGCTGCAACCTTAAGAGCTTCCATCCAATATGCAGGCGATAATTGAGCTTGAAATAATAATGACCTAATTGCATTATTTATGGTTCTAATCATCCTCTCTACTTTCCCGTTTTGTTGGAAAGTATGAGGATAAGAGAATCGAAAAATAATGCCGTTAGAGTCAGGATATTCATGAAACTGTGAATTATTGTATTGTATCGCACTGCAAGGCTTTGATGTTTAATCCAAATTGATTTAGAACATATTTTGAGAAATGAATAAACTTGGAAAAATCATCACTCTTATGTCTTAACGGATATACCCAAAGAAAATTAGTAAAGTCGTCTAAAAAGAGAACATAATAGCGAATGCCACTTAGACTATGAACAGGAAACGTCCAAAGTCCGAGTGAATCAAATCAAAAGGTTTAGAAGTTTGAGAAGTAGATTTATTAAAAGGAAGCTTTAGGTGTTTACCCAGCTGACATGCATTACAAACATGCAACTCATGTTTATTACAAGAAAGGGAAAGAGATGACATTAAAGACTTAAGTGTCTCGTTATTGACATGTACGAGACGCTTGTGCCAAATGGCTGAAGACTAAACGAGAAAAGCTGAAGGTTGGCTTGTTTTATTGAGAGAAGAAGGAATGTAGTACAGATCCCCCGAGCTGTCATTGCGGAGAAGAGTTTTCTGTGTTTGAAAGTCCTTCACAGAAAAACCAAATGGATTAAATTTCACATAGCACCAATTATCTTGAGTGAATTTTCAAACTGAGATAAGGCTTTTAATGATTTGTGGAGCAATAAACACGTTTTTAAAAGCTAGTGGATGAGTCTCGGTTGGAAGGAAAGTGTTTCCCGAATACTCAATTGGTATTGAACAACCGTTTCCAAACACAACCGTTTCTAAGCACAACTTTGTTTCCGATGCTCAAGTTAATAACAGATTGAAGGTTACCTGGATTTGATGAAGGTGTGATGAAGCTCCAGAGTCCATGTACCAAGCTGGTGAAGGCTCAGTTAATGTCATCGTATTGAAGGCTTCTGCAAAATCCCTGGTTGGTTGAAACGAGTTCTCAATCAGTTGAGCATCATGAACTGAAGGCGATGGAGATGGCTGTCTTGGAGCATAATTCCTTGGTGAGTAGGATTTGGGCTGGTATTGCATCCAAGGCGCATGGTACTGCATCTGCCAGTTGTTGTATGGAGTCGGCCAGAATGGTGGTATGTATGGTGGCACATATTGTTGGCGTTGATGGTAGTTATTGTTGTTGTACCTGCGTCCTCTGCCTCTGTTTCCTCTCTTATTGCCACGATTGTTGTTTCTTGATTGATGTGAGCTGTGTGGAGGTGGTTTAGATTCCACAGTCGTGGCTACAAGAGCTGTAGCAGATGATGCATGATCATTGTGTGAACCAGACGGTTTAGTCTTTTTCAGTATTTGTTCTTCCATTTCCAACATGTTACGTGCTTCATCAAATGTTGGAAAAGGCTTTTGATACTTGATTACATTAGTGATGTATACAAACTTATCATTAAGCCCATTTAAGAGATACATCACCAATGTTCTCTCACTTACAGGTGCATCAACGTTTTCAAGCAGATCCGCAATGGATTTCAATCCCTGGGAGTATTCTTTAACAGTCATATCTCCAATTTCTTTTGTTCGAAGGTCATGATCCAAATGTATGGCTCTTGCTTCCATATTGTTTCGGAATTGATCTTCCACCTTAAGCATAACCTCACGAGCTGTACCTCCTTTTTTAAATATTTGACGGAATAGCGGTTGTGATAAGGTGCCGTATATCCAGATCTTAACGAGTCCGTCTCGTCTTGTCCAAGCCTCGTCATCATCTCCAGTCGGAACCGTAGTTCCATTGATCTGTCCTTGAACATCAAATGTGACACAATGGGTGTAGAAGAGTTCTCTCCATGCATCGTAATTGAAATCATCAAGATCTAACACAATAGGAATGTGTGATCTTATGTTTGTGACACCAAAAGCTCTCTCTAATGCCGCCATTGAACAAAGATAAGAGTAGCTTTTGAATGAAACAGAGAAAAAACTGCAATAAAAAGAAGAGTAAAAAAAAATGGAGAAGAGGGATCAGATTGGTTGGCTCTGATACCATAAAAGATATGTAAATTCCCTTGCTTTATTCACAATACGTACATTGTTTAAATAGATTGTTCTGTGACAGATTTGTTTTGATACTCCTATATACTTGGGAGAATATTATATACTACGGGAATATCTCAACTATATTCTTTTCAGCTTCGTCTGAGATTATCACACTACCGGTCGCACTAGCTTCGATCCGGCGTCTGGAACAACCGCCATTCGGCCAGCTTT
>KE156758.1:1555-67468 GCA_000411055.1 Leavenworthia alabamica
ATTTAGGGGTTAGGGTCTAGTATTTAATATTTGGGTTTAGTATTTATTATTTAGGGTTTAGAATTTTGATTTAGAGATTAGAATTTAGTATTTCAGGTTAGGATTTAATATATAGTGTTTGAGTTTAGTATTTAATTTTTAAAATTTATATAATTTTTCAAAATAGAATCTAAATTTTAATTTTATTAAATTATTAAATAGTAATTTTGTCCTAAATTAATTGTAGTGATCTTTATGTAATATAAAGTAAATTCAGTAGTATTTAAGAAAATAACCCAAAAATACGTCAACATATTTTTCTATCAAAGAACATAGAATCACAATTTTTACCATAAATATAAAAGTACAATTTCACACCAAAAGTGCAGAAATTTTTTTTTTTTGGCCAAAATGTGAAAATATATTTTATGTTTATATCGCGAAAACGTATGTTTTTGTCTAAAACATAAAAACATATTTTTTAGATAAAAATAAAATCATGATTTTCTTCAAAAGACGTGAAAACACATTAAAAAACAAAAGAACCCATAAAACTGTTTTCTTGGCGAAAGAAAATTCGAAAGACAACAAGGCATGACAACCCATTTACAACCCATGGACAACCAATATGAGATTTGCATTAATGGATTTGGACTTCAGTAGCTTAATGGACACAATCGATATTTTATCCACAATATAAAATGGAGAATGAAAAAAAAAATAACTCCTATAAACAATGGTAGTCTAGTGGTTTTTACTTGAGGAGTGAGTTATCTTATTTGGTCCATGCTTGAGATTGATTCCTCTGAAACTTGGAATTATCTAATCCCACTTCATTAAGCTAGTCGAAATGATGTCATGTTTTAGGTTTATCAGAAAATTTGGTGATGGGTTATTCAAGCAGTCTTGAGAAAGTGGTCTTTAACCCGCGGATTTGCGGGCTTTTACCCACCGCGGAGCGAGTTTGAGCTTCAATTTTTAAGCTCATATTTTTGCGGGTCTCGCGGCTTAAAACTTACTTTTTAGCGGGTTTTTTTATTTGAGATCCGCGGGTTTGCATGCTAATCCGCAATCCCCTAATTGTTTTTTTTAAGGATTATTTTTATCTTTATTTCTATTAAAAATATTATTTATCTTATATTTTATTTTTATATTTTTTGCTTAAATTTAATATTTGAACAAAAATATTATATCTATTTTTATGAGTTTCGTATTTTTTTTGCGTATTTTTACAAGTTTTACGAGTTTTCGAAAAAAATTTTTTAATGATTATATATCAAAAAACTTAAAATAATTAAATTTAGCGGGTTGGACTGCAAGTTTTGCGGGTGCGGTCTGATTTTAAACTTTTTTGCTTATGCGGGACGGATTCGGATTGATGATTTTTCTTCAAAAACCCGCACGTTGCGGGTTGCGGATCGACTCGCTTCCCAGCACTAATTCCAAGACTACACTTATCTTAAAATTAGTCAAATACAAAAAAAGTTTGGATTTCATGTTATAAAAAAACTTCAAAAAAAATTTTCCTTGTTTTTGTGTATTTTAAATCATTTTTAACATATATGTGATGCATCAGTCTGACTTTAAAATTTATTTATATTATTAAAATAACATCGTTTTTATCTGATCAGCGTTTTTACAATGGTTCACTACCGGTATCTTCCATAGCCATTTTAATACTCATTTCTAATATTTTAATTTTAAAATATTTTAAAAACATATTATTTTTTCATTTTTTGCTCAATTTTGTAACTTTTTTTTTACTTTCTCTATTTTATTGTTTTCTATTTATTATTTTTTTTCTATTTCTCCAATAGAATATATTCATTACCAAATTTTAATACAATAATTAAATAAATAAAATACATAAAATTAATATTTAAAAACAATAAAGAACTAAAACATACAAATATTTTAACAATTTTGGCATTTTTCCTGTCGTTAATAAAATATATAAAAAATAATCACGACCAAAATTATATTCATTCAATTATGACCAATCATTTTAACAGATGACGTCACGTGAGTTCCCGGAGAATCCTAAGCAGGAACTTGAAGCTGTCTCTTGATCAGTTCCACAGATCGAACAAAGTTTTCAATCCGACAAGTCAAACAAAGACAACTAAAGTCAAAGATGAGATTCTTGTCAACAACTAAAAGATCATTCAAAATCTTCACCACACGTTTTCAGAGACTATGGTTACATCATTCTCCCTTCTCCTCCGGTGTATTTTCCGGCGATTCCAAGCCGGAATCATGGAGAACTATGGAAGGTCTACTCCGATCTCCCGCTAATTTCTCACCTTTATCACCAATCATATTCTTACAAAGATCCGCTAAGGTTTACAAAGACCGAACCTCTCTTGTGTTTGGTTCAGTTAAGCAGACTTGGTTCCAAACCTATCAACGTTGTCTTCGTCTTGCTTCTGCTCTTAACCAACTTGGAATCTCTCCAGGCGACGTGGTTAGTTTCTTCAAGTTTCTTGTTTTTTATTTCGGTTCGATTAGGTTTAGTATTTAAGGATTATAAATGAGGAAACTTTATAGGTTGCAACTTTGGCGCCAAATGTTCCAGCCATGCATGAGCTTCATTTCGCTGTTCCAATGGCTGGTTTGATTCTTTGTCCACTCAATACACGACTCGATCCTTCTACATTATCCATTTTGCTTGAACACTCTGAAGCTAAAGTCCTCTTTGTTGATCTTCAGTTACTTGAGATTGCTCATGAAGCTCTTCATCTTCTTGTCAAATCTGATAGAACAAGAAAAACTTTGAAGCTTGTTTTGATCTCTCAATCTGATAATGATGATGATGATGGTGATGATAGGTTTGCTTCAAACTACTCTTTTGATTATGATTATGAAACTCTGGTTAACTCTGGAAACAGCGAATTCGAGATAATCAAACCGAGAAGCGAATGGGATCCTATTAGTATAAACTATACTTCAGGGACAACTTCAAGACCTAAAGGTGTAGTGTATAGCCATAGAGGAGCTTATCTTAATTCACTAGCAACAGTCTTTCTTCACCATATGTCTGTTTATCCGGTTTATTTATGGACCGTACCGATGTTTCATTGTAACGGTTGGTGTCTTATATGGGGAGTAGCGGCTCAAGGCGGTACCAATATATGTCTTAGGAAAGTATCTCCTAAGTTGATTTTTAAGAACATTGTTATGCATAATGTGACTCACATGGGAGGAGCACCAACAGTGTTGAACATGATTGTCAACTCTGAACATAAACCGCTTCCTCACAGGGTTGAAGTTATGACGGGTGGATCGCCGCCTTTACCGCAGATTCTGGCTAAGATGGAAGAGTTAGGATTCAATGTGTCTCATCTTTATGGTTTGACAGAGACTTATGGTCCAGGGACGTATTGCGTGTGGAAACCCGAATGGGATTCTCTTTCGTTAGACGAAAGAACTAAGTTGAAAGCTAGACAAGGAATGCAGCATTTGGGTTTAGAAGGACTCGAGGTTAAAGACCCGGTAACAATGGAGAATGTACCTAATGATGGTGTAACTATGGGTGAAGTTATGTTTAGAGGAAACACTGTGATGAGTGGATACTTCAAAGACTTAGATGCAACTCGAAAAGCGTTCGAGGGAGATTGGTTCCACAGTGGTGATCTCGCTGTGAAGCATCCAGATGGGTACATAGAGATAAAAGATAGGTTAAAAGATGTGATTATCTCAGGAGGAGAAAACATAAGCACAGTTGAAGTCGAACGAGTTTTATGTAGCCATGAAGCGGTTCTTGAAGCCGCGGTTGTAGCACGTCCGGATAATCATTGGGGACAAACTCCTTGTGGGTTTGTAAAGCTAAAAGACNATTACATGTCTCCGAAGACTATAGTTTTCGGAGACTTACCTAAAACCTCAACAGGGAAAATACAAAAGTATCTTTTGAGAAAGAGAGCTAATGAAATGGGAAGCTTGTGATGAATCTTCATGTATAAATTGTAAAAACAGACGAGTCATGGACATGGAAATTACTAGTCCTGGGTGTTCGGAATCATCGGTTCGGTTTGGTTTGTAGCAGTCGGTATTTGGTTTTTTAAAAATTTATAAAACTTGCCGTTTAAGATGAATAATCACATCGGTTCGATTTTCAAAAATTTTAGTTAGTTCAGTTTTGGATATAAAACATCTCTGGTTGGTTTTTATTTTTCTTAGTATAATTCGGTTCTAATATAAAAATAACGGTTTATTTCATTTTTTGAATTATTTTGGTTTGGGTCAGTTTAAAAAATAATAAAACATATAAAAAATCACTAAAATAAAAGAAAAAAAATAAAAAAAATGAAAACAAACTAAAAATAAAAAATAAATATCAGTTTATTCGGTCGTCGGTTCGGCTTGGCATTTAGTTTTTTTACAGATTTGTATAACCCACTAATTAAAATTAAATAAGCATATCAGTTTGATTTTATTTTTAAATTTGACTATATTGGATATGTTCGATTTAGTTATTTTCCTAGGACTAGAAAATACTATAAATAGCTTTGCTTTACGCTGTAAGGCCAACTGTTTTCTACCTTAGAAAACATTTTAAGACATTAGAAAAATAAATAAGTCCGTGTCTGAAACGAGTCAAATTCGTAGGAAGATTTAAAATATCTTCATTATAAATCTGCATCGTGGGTTAAGAATTAAAGATTTTTGTTTGTATTCTTTAAAGAATCTTTGTGTTTGTATTCTTCTTTGTTGTTGGAGAATTAAAGATTGTTTAGTTTCTTGATTACAAGATGGCATCGAATGAAGCTGGAAGGCCGTTGCCGAAATTCGGAGAATGGGACGTGAATGATCCGGCGACGGCTGATGGATTCACGGTGATATTTAGCAAAGCTGGTGAAGATAAAAAAATGGGAAGGATTAATACAAAGACAACTTCTCAAAGGAAACATGATGGTGATAAACCAATGGTTAAGAAATGGCTTTGTTTCACTTTTGCTTAATTTTTTTTTTTTAATAGAATGTAAAATTTATTCAAAAAGAAAATTTTTAACATCTAATAAAATTAGTTTATAGAAATACAAGTTGAAGGAATTGAATATTTATTTATCTTTTTATTTTTATTTGAGATGAATGAGTTGAAAAATTATTCTAACTTAAAAAATTGAAAAAGTTCATAAGATATAAAAGAAATTTGTTCAATTTATTTATTTTTAAAATTGTAGATAAATGAGTTGAATGAAATTAAACTAAAAATAAAAACTTTTTGTTTCAACTTAGTTTTCACATGAATCGATTGCAATGAAGTTGTTTTATCGATGAGATGTTGGAATTTTATTAGAAACATCAAGTTCGTCATTTGTCTACTTTGTCTAGGGGTAGAGACGGCGTGACCTTATCAGCTTTACTATCTTGATTGATAATATCTATAATTCTAAGAATTCGAGAGAAGCAAAGAGTCTAGTCGATGTTAGAGATATTATTATCAGAATATTTTGTTACTATTTGTTCGGTTCCTTTACATTCAACTCTTCGTGATATTCTTTTTTTCCATTATTAATACATTTGAATATTTCTTAGCAATGTATCTATAAATGACGAACAAACACTTCACCATGTAATTCTACCGTCGCTCCTTTAAATCATAATGGGATTAAGCCGGAGTGTGTCATCTATAACACTATTATTGAAAGGTTATTGCACAATGATCAAATGGAGAGTGAGGTGATTGGTATTTATTAGAAAATGAAAGAAGTTGTTGAGCAAGATCTTGTTACTTTAGAATACAATGATTTTCAAGTTTTTGATTATGCTATTGATACCTATTCTATACAAGAAACTACCATGAAATGAATTTGATATGTTATATTAGAATGAACAGTTAAATTCTAAGGTACCAGTTGATTTTTATGACAACTAGTTGTTTATAGATGTTGTTGGTTATATTCATTGTTATTGATCTTGCATGTGTTTGTTGCTTGAGAAACCAAAGCAAATCATGACAATTACACCATCTGTTCTTATAAAGTTGCATATGGTTGTTTACTTGAGAAATCAAAGCAAATCATATTATGTTTTAACACGGAGTAGCCAAATGCATAGTATTGTTGACTTTTTCAGTTGAATTATGAAAAACATTTACAAAGTGGTCAACATTCTTATATTATTTAAGTCTTTTTTTATTTTGTTTTTTATATGACCTTTCAATCATTTGGTGAATAAACACTTTTTTTTTAATTTGGATTTCTCTTCTGTCATGTTTCATTATAGATGTATATTTTTACAATAATTTTGTTTTTTTTGTCTCCCCTGTTAAACAATACTCCCTCTATTTTATATTATAATATATATGACAGATTTTAAAAAATATATATAAAATAATACATATGACAGATTTGGATAGTCCCTAGAGCGTATCCAGATCATAGCCAAAAAAAATAGGAATGAACTAAAAAAATTCACTAGCCACAATTATAGATAACTTTCTCCTTTTTTACTGATCAAAATTTTTGAAACAGAAATGTAACATTTAGTCGTGATTTTAAATCGTTTAATTTCTGGGTCAAGCAACAAAATAGTAGCCACTAAATTATCATATGTAAACCAACCAATTTTGGTTATGTCCAAATTGTTTTATTTGGAACTACACAGCATAAAATAATCTTAGAAAAGAGAATGTTTTAGAGATCTACAGTGCACATAACATGATTGAAGATTCTTTGGACCATAAAATGATCTACATACAATAATAAATAAGTGTTTTACACGTGTTCATAATATCGACAGGTGTTGCTAAGCTTTTTCATAAGTCCATGATAAGGACACATGGACCACTCAAAGCATATTTCACAATGTAGTGAGAAAATTATTGGGTAACTTGATTTTTAAGTAACAATGGATTTTGTAGAATGTGATTTTTTTCTTTTCTTCCATCTCCAACTGAATTTTTTTTTTTTCTTTGTACAATAAATAAAATGCAAAGTAAAATTGTACATTATAAACAAGTTCTTCTCTTTAGGTAATTTAATCAAAGAGCATAATTTTTTTATAAAATCAATTTTTTAATAGTAACAAGCGGGAACCTGCGCCAGAACCAGCACATGACACCTACACGTTGCAGTGTTTTATTTCTCCACGAATACAAAGCAATAAAAGATTCGACTCTTTCCACGTGTCATAATCCAAGATGTTGAGGCTAATTGAGTAAGATCTCCATTTCTTTACCTACCCAGACCTTTTATAGACCGTTGATATTATTTTATCAACTTAACCATTAATTATGTGGCTAAACCGGAAACATAACAGACCATGACTCATCCACAGTTACGCATAATTTATAAAGTAACATGACAACACATTTTGCCCATACCAATGGGACAAAATAAATTAAATAAAAAATCTTATTATTGTTAAAGTTTTGTTTGTTGATGTTATAAACGTGTATGATATAAATAGATCAACAAATTTAGAATAGAGAACAACAAGATCAAAGACAAATCTAAAACATTAAATATGGTAATGATGATTATCAAGAACCATGTAAGATCTATAAGCTTACCTTCAAGATCTCATCCTAGTACAGCAGCGATAGAGAAATCGCTCAACAAACTTCTTATTACTATGAACACTACGATGACTTCATCCGAGTCGGTTTACTCCGGTTTAGTTGGGCTGGAGGATCTATACGAATGTACTGAAGAATTTATGAAAATGAGTTCAACGCAAAGTGTGATGTCGTTTAATGATGAGAAGAAGAAGAAGATGAAGAGAGAGTTTATGGAGGAAATGCTTGATGGTTCGTTGAGGTTAATGGATATATGCAATGTATCTAAGGATCTCTTGGTTGAGACTCATGAGTATGTTCTTGGTCTTAAATCTTGTGTTAGAAGAAAGAAACATATCGATGTCTCGAGTTATGTCGGGTTTAGGAAGAATACAAAGAAAGAAGTGAAGAAGCTTCTTGGATCTTTGAAGAACATTAATGTAGGGTTAGTGATGAGAGATGATCATGTTCGTGATTTTCATTTCTTGGCAGTGATTCAGACAATGACACGTGTCATCTTTACGACAAGTTCGGTCTTAAAGACATTCTTGGAGTTCTTGTCGGGACGACAAAACGAGAATATTATAAAGAACAAGTTGGCTTTGGTCCTTATGAACAAGAAAGTAGATCATAATAAAATGGTCAAGAATGAGTTTGAGAATTTAGATTCTGCGATTTGTGGAGATTCTGATGATCTTCATATGAAGCTTGAAGAGGTTGAAGTATGGATTGGAAAATTTGAGAAGAATATAGAAGGATTGTTTAGAAGGTTGATTAGAACACGAGCCTCGCTTCTTAACATAATCTCTCAATAAATATATATATGTGCAATATTACAATGTTCTTGGGCATAATTCGATTTTAGAGGATTTTCCCGAGGGATACATTATATGAACATAAGATTTTGTAACATTTGTTTAGTTTTATCCATTATTACTAGAATGAATCATCAGTTTTATATATATAAAAAAATCTATATAGTTGATTTTTAGTTCAAATTTGGTATAAAAAGAAGAAAAAAATAAAGGAAAACATATGAAGCAATAAAAGAGCAACTTAAAGGAGAAAACACATTCTAAGGTCAAAACTAGCTTTTCCCCTAACTAATAAATAAGGCCTTAGTAACGTTGCCTTCATCTTCTTCAAACTTAATAACGTTGCTTTCTAAATGCAGAAAAGAAATGAACACATTGCTTCTCCGTGCTAGTAGTTTCTTCATCTCCAACCTGCATTTTTTCACCACATTCTTATCTCATCAGATTCTTTTTAACCTATCTCAATACTCAATCACACTACAGCATTTACCTCATTTATTATCTGTTGTAGCTTTTCTATTATTTCATCAAACACTGGTCTTTCTTTTGGGTCTTCATGCCAACATTTCTCTAATAGTCCCTTCACTTTTGTGTTTGTTTTCTTTGGAATTTTCGGTCTAAGCCCCTGATAACAATTTCATTTTTAGCCTTTAGAGAAACTAGAACTCTTCTCTTAGAAACATACATACCTTTTGGACAACACCAACAGCTGCTTGTAGTGGAGTCAATAAACCATATGGGATCTGTTTTCATTACCAAATCTCTATCTTTCATAAGCATGAAAGCTTCAACAGAAACAATTATAAACAGATTTCTTACCTCACCAGTCAAAAGTTCCCATAGCACTATCCCATAACTAAACACATCTGCCTTGTGATTGTAAGGCTTGTGCTCAATCACCTGAATTATATTATTGTCTCAAGTAAGAGGACACTGATGCAATAAGTTTCATAGATTCTTATGAAGAAACTCATACATACATACCTCAGGAGCCATCCACCTGTAAGTTCCTGTTTCAGCTGTCATGACCCCTGATTCAATCTGCACTCTGGCTACTCCAAAATCAGCAACCTTGACAAGCTGCTCAATGTTATCCAAATTTTAGAACCCTACTATGTTGCTTCTAGTGAAGATAAAACAAGTTTGCAGAGACTACACTAAGAGTAGACAGAGGAGACTTACTCCATGTTCATCCATGAGAATATTGGCAGTCTTAAGGTCCCTGTGAATAATATTGTTTTGGTGAAGATAACTCATTCCTTTTGCCACATCAAGTGCAACTTTAAGCAATGTTTGAAGTTTGAATGCACATTTCTGTTTGTGAAGAAAATCATATATGCTCCCTCTAGCCATATACTCTGGACAAAAGCATAAACAAGTAAACTCAAATGATATGTTTTTTTTGTTGTAAATTAACAACCAAAATCGGCGTTTATTGAGAGCTTACCAGTCACAATACAGAGAGTTGTAGATCTTGTGCATGCACCTAAAAATTGAACAACGTTTTTATGTCGAATTTTCCTACAGACAGCAGTAGCAAATGGACACCAAGAACAATGAAACATGCATGTTTCTGTATATAAACTATGAATTGGATTTTGCAGTGGGGTTTGTGTAGGCTACCATTGGAAATAATTGTATTAAGACACTAACCTCATTATAAAAACTTCTTGAGAAAATTCTCTAAGCATTTCAGTGTTTACAAGCTCAGGTTTGAGAATTTTGATAGCTACTTCCTGACTGCAATAAGTGCCTCTATGCCTGCATAGCCATCAAAAAACAAATTACTCAACTTCTAAATAAAAGCTTCCAGCTTTTATAAACGATGTTAAAGAAAAATGAAACTCACAGATCCCCACATGAACCAGAAGCCACTTTCTTTTCAATTTTGAGTTGATTTGCGTCAATTTCCCACTCGTCAATTCCATCAGTAGGTATTTCAATGCAGGCAGGTATCAGCTCGTTGCTTGATTTGTCATGCTCAAAGAATGCAATAGATTTCTGTTTTGAATTAGGTTGATCCTGTAGAGAGAGAGGACAACTATCAAATGTTTGAAGCAAATCATAGCAACAAGACATAGGTACAGTGTCACACTAAGAGTGACTGAGAGTATGCGGCATCTGCATCTCATGAAGATAAGAAATGTTCACAGAAGTTTAAGATATAAAAAATACCTTGAGCTTTAGTATCTCCTTGCTCAAAGCATCTTTCAGATCATCTGTTTCCTATAAGTCAAAAGTGCATAAAGTTTCTATTGGTAACAGAGGCATAAAAGTACTCAAGATGTGGTTAAATCATTCACTAAGTGACAAGAAGCATGATACTTTCAAAATCTAAAACCACCATACCTCCTGGGACCAACCATCAACTACAAAGACATCTAAAGAGAAACCATCCACAGTGGAAAATACATGAGCCTCTTGAATATTCAATCCAAGTTCACCGAGAAGGGAAGTAAGCTGAAACAGAATACCATTTTCACTCAAATAATCACAAAATGGAAGAAATAACAATCATCTACATGATAGTGAATAACAAAGCATCTAAACAGTGGCTACGCAACAAACAGTAATGTTAGAAGAAGCAACACCAACCTGACTAAGAAGTTTTGGCTTATCAATGGTTGAAAAGGTGATCTCGTGCATCGGTCTTCATGATAGGAAACAAAGTTAATAAACATAAGACAAGATAATCCAAAAAAACAAAAATCATGACTCAGAGGAGCTCAATTTAAACAAGAAATCTCACCGAGTACGAGTAGACAATGTTGCATTGACAGCACTATCAACAATTTTATTTCCTTGAGTAATAGCCTCAAAATTTGGAGAAGAACCAAAAGTTGGAGGTGCAAGAGCTCTTTTGACATGAACAACAAAACCACAACAATTAAAAAATAAATACATTGATTGAAAATGGTTCAAGATCAATCTCAAAATTAATAAAAGATAGTTCATACCCATTCCCATTTGAGCTTTGAGTATCTTCCTCTAGCGCAGGGCCAGAGTCAGCAGAAGAAGAAACCTGCAACAAACCAATTAACAACAACACAGCAAGACAAAGCCTTTAAGTATAAGTTCAAAGCTATAATGACCTGTACACTATGAACTTCAAAGACAGGCCTAGTTGCAGGATCCTCAGCTAATTTCAACAATCTCTGATGTGTTAGAACATCTTCAGCCCTCTCAACTTTAACATCAAGAGCATATCTGTAACAAATATGTATAACATAGACACAGTGACATATACATGAATGTAGAAGATACGCTTTAAATGATTAAATCTAAAAACAGAAAACAAAACCCTAATAAATGTACCGAGCAGGAAGACGATTGAAATGGAGCCAGAGTTGATCTTCAAAAGCAGGAAGAGTAGCTTCTTCGTAATTAGATTCTTGTAATCGTTGTAAAATCTCACTGTAAACATCGAGTTTCATTCTGTAATGTCTAGGGTTTTCTTGAGACAGTGAAACAACAATGGCTCTACTGCCACAACTCTCCGATTCATCATTGATCGTCATGGTAGTAAAATCTACCGACGATAGATCGGAAAAAAAAAACAAAAAACCGTACGATGATGATAATCGGAGATTCAAGTAACGGAGAAGAATGAGAGAAAGAGAAAAAATCTAGAAGAGATTATTTCTTATAAACGCAAAATCTTCGAAGAATAGAGAGAGATTATAAAGAAAAAAAATACAGTGTTATTTTTGGGTTCAAAACTCAAAAGTGGAAACATTACTTGTACGAATAGCCACGTCACCAAGTGGGACCATAGTTGTGTTATTTTTATTGCGCTTTTTTATTTAATTTTATTTAGTGGGTAATTATATGTAGGACTTGAAACAAAAACTCATAACTAAATTCCGAATAGAATTCAAAATTTTAAGGGGGAGTTATTGAACTTGTGATTTAGAGAGATTTGATTTAAAATATCAAATCATGTGTTATTGAAACATGAATTTCAAAATAGTTATTGAAATTCAGTGTTATTGAAACATTGATTTTTAGAAGTACCATGAAATCTACTGTTATTGAAAACAGTATAAGGATTTGATTTAAAGATTTCATCTGGGATTTCAGAGAGTTTCTTAGTTAAAAATACAAAGACCAAAATTTCATGTTTTTAGGTGAGATTTCAGAGAATTTTTTAACATAATTTTAAATTCACTAAAATTTAACTAAATCCTCTCGAATCCTATTATAAATCAAATCTCTTCAAATACTTATTTCAATACCTCCCCCTAAGAGATATCTGTATATCCGAGTAAGATTTGTGTTTAATTAGAAAAAAAAGATTTGTGTTTAATTAGAATTTTGGTATACTGATATATATATTTAAGTATTAAAATATAGATTTAAAATATAAAAATATAAATAGGATTTATGTATATATTTCTAATAAATTGATATGAATTTTAAATACATGGATATGATTTATAAATTTTTAATTTTTATATCCAAATCAATCTGACAAAATCTAAATTTTCCGAATCCAAAACTTTAAAATTATCCGAACATACAGAATTTTTAGAATCTTATAAAAATGTCCAAATGTCCAAACATAGTTTTATGATTTATTAATTTATCATAAAAATAAGATGATTTGTTTTATTTTCAATATTCAAATTTATAATTCTCTTTTTGGTCAAAAATCAAATTTATAATTACATTTTTGTAAATGATTATATTATAACTTATTTAGAGGGAAAGTTATATAGGTCAAGCAAAAATAAAACAGTCTTAGATAGTTATAATGATGTCCAAACATAATTTTATGATTTATTAATTTTCATAAAAATAAGAAGGCATGTTTTATTTTCAATATTCAAATTTATAATTCTTTTTTTGGATCAAAATTTAAATTTATAATTAAATTTTTTAAATAATTACATTTATAACTTATTTAGGAGAAAAGTTATATAGGTAGAGAAAATAAAAGAATGTATAATAATGTTGACGAGTTATTGAAATTAATTTATTTATTTATACTTTTTTCATTGTCAACTATAGTATCATCATCTTACACTTTTGTGGAACAGATTCATTCATCATATGATCATCCCAACTACTTGGAACTAATAATATGAATTATCTCTTCAAACAGTTGTAAATTAATTATTTAAGTGTCGTTGTAAAACATAATAAGACAAATCACAAAACGGTGTGGTTCCCATTAGTTAGGTTAGGTGAAGCATATTATTTAGAAGCGCTTCTATTTTATTGTGGAACTCAATCTTCACTTAAGCCTTGTGTCTGGGGACAAGTCAAATTAAAGTAGAGAGTGTGTATATAAGACTCATCTGAGTCATGACTAATATAAATCAAAATAAGTTTTTGATATATGATGGTGCAAGAAATATTTTTTAAGAGATGATTTGGTTATTTATTTCACTAAATTGCGATTACCTATTTTTCATAATTTTATAATTAAACGTGTTCATGTAGAATAGTATTAAATTATCGATATTGTATAAATAAGATCAAAACACAAAAAAATATGATTTGTAAAAACATTAAACAAATTTTAAAAGTTTAAAAAAATCATAGGACATACAAACCTAAAGAAGATATTGCAATTTTTGGTGTTCCAGTTGTTCTTGTTGGAACCAAATTAGGTATGTTTTTTTTATGTATATATTGAGACACTCTAGCTTTTTTTTTTTTTTTGTCATTTGCTTCAGTTTCTTTGGATAGATATGACACTAGTGAAGACACCGAAATAAAGATCAATATATATTATAAGATAGTTTAAACGTTATTTTAAAAAACGCATATTATTTATTATGTTTTCAAAGTGAATTTACTACATAGTTGTTACTAGTGTGAACACCATTTTAAGATCATGGTCTTCAATGTTATACTAGTTAACAATTTCGCATCTAAGTAACAAAATAAATTTATCATATTGTGAAATCAAAATCAGTTTATCATATTGCGAAATCAAAATCAAAGCTCATCGGACTTGTTTGATCCCTTTTGTTCAACTTTAACTGGAAAGCTCTTATCAACCCAAGCAACATAACCACCTTCCATGTTTCTTACATTCTTGAAACCCTAATTTACATTATTATAAATATTCAAATCTCAAAAAAAAAAAAACATTTATATGATTTTAACTTACAGAAGAAACAAGAAGTTTAGTGGCATATAAAGATCTAACTCCAGATTTACATCCCTACAAAATAAGATTAAAACAACATATTAAAACTCTGTTTATTAAGACAAAAGCTGACAAAATTATGTTTTTATTATTACCACAACGAGTTGATCTGTTTGGTTACAAACAGATAAAACATGTTTTAAGAAATTAGGATTAATTTCTTTTCCTTGTGAAGTAAAAAACCAATAAGGAACATTGAAGATCTTGTCTGAATCAATATGACCTTTCTCGAATTCTTCAACAGTTCTGTGTTATAAAACAAATCTCAAAATTTTAAAAATCAGATCGTGTTTGAATTTGAATGGTTTTTAAAAGTTTTACCTGACATCGAGAAAAGTATAGCCAGAGTTAACGAGTTTCATGGCTTGGGATACATTGATAGTAATAATATTAGCTTCTTCTGGTTCTGAGTTTGATGAACTAGCTGTGTGAATAGAGATAATGAAAAGAAGAAGAAAAGATCTTATAACGTAAGAATAAATCATTTTAATTGAGACTTAATAATATTTAAGTTTTCAAAGTGTGATATTTATTAGTAGTCCAAATTTTATAGTATGTGTTGAAACCGCCGTTGGATTTGAGTCCTCTGTTTCCATTTTGGCGGCTGAGAAATTGTATACGTGGCATAATTACGCCGTTGGATTCATTAGTCAAATACTCAATAGTCATCATCACCTGTTGTATTTTTTTTTTCCTTTTTTCGTTATTTGCTTCCCTTTTAGGAATTAAAATAATCTATTTTTTCTTATTTGACGATAAAAGAAAATATATTTTAACTTTTTTTAATTAATTTCATTTAATTGATTTTTAATCGGTTATAAAATTATCTGTAATGATTTTTTTTGTTTGTTTAAGATCTGTAATGATTTGTTGTTGCAGATCAAATTTATACATTACAAAAGTAATGCAAAACAATTTGTTAAATATCAGAATATAAATAAAAAAAATAATATATATCGTAAAGTTATCGTAGATATAGTTTGAATAATATCTAATATCAGTATATGAGTAATATAACACAAGTATTTGGATTATGGTCAATTAACGACGATCCCTAAAGCTAGGAAGATGTCTCTCAATATTGGTATTGGTATTGGTATACAGAACAGAAGTTACCATCCATTTTAAAGAAAGAAAAGTAACTTAACAATCACACACATTAGTAGACCAGTCATAAGAACAATATACAAGTCTAACTAACCAAAATCCTAAACAATTGACTCCTACCAATAAGTCAATAACATTATATGTTCACGTAGATTAATATAAAACAAATATATATATATATATATATAACTTATAACATATTGCTCTTTTTTTTTTTTGGTTTAAGTAACCTATGAACAATCTTTGGCAAAGTGACCTTCTTTGCCACAGTTAAAGCACTTTACACTGCCACCACCACCTCTTCCTCCGCTTCTTCTCGAGCTAAATGACCAATTTCTCTACATTCGTAAAAATTAAATTGATATGTAAATATATATAAGCATATCTTGGCTAAAATTTAAAATGTTGATGATATAAATAATCA
This sequence comes from Leavenworthia alabamica, assembly GCA_000411055.1. NCBI lineage: Eukaryota > Viridiplantae > Streptophyta > Magnoliopsida > Brassicales > Brassicaceae > Leavenworthia > Leavenworthia alabamica. The sequence goes on from KE156758.1 coordinate 17,542, forward strand.
ATTTTTGAAATTTAATGATTTAAACGGTTAAAATTTGAAAGTTAGAAAATTTTCAATTAAAAAATAAACGATGTCGTTTGGGATTTAACAAAAATTACTAACGCCATAAATATTTTCCGTATGTGTAGTTAACGTTATAACTTAATAGTTAGAATCAATAAAATTTCAATATTTATTATCATAAAAATGATTAGGAACAGTTTTTTAAATGTCCACTTTTTTAAGTATAAACTTTTTGTTTGACATTTTTCAGTAAAACATATACACACAATTATGGAACACTTAAGAGGCTATTAGAAATAGACACGTTTAGAATTTTTAATTGCATTAAGATCTCTTTTATTATCTATACAATTTTTACACAATGCATTTTTTAAATTCCCGACAACAGTGAAATAAATTAATTAACCTTAAAAGATTTTAAAGCTAAATATATTTAACAGAAAATGTTTAAGAAAAGAAAAGATTAACCAAACTGAGTGATAGATAATTCCATAAAGATTACATGTTTACAAACCTAATCAATAAAGTTAAAAGCATTGAAACTCAAAACTAGAAAGTATATATTGAAATTAAAACCAAGGATGCCATGTTGGATCCATCATACATAAGTTGCGAGGTGATAAGGCTGCCTCTATCAACTCATTCACTCCTCTTTGTACTGACTGAGGTGGTTCCACTGTGTTCTCATCCTATATAACAAACCCATCCATCATTATATTATTATATACTAATGATCATTGATAAATGTGTACGTACCTCTTCAGATAAGTATTGTGGAGCTATTCTTCTGATTCGGCTAATCACATCATCCACATTAGAGTTGACTTTGTTCTTTAACTCATCTGAGTTCAAAGTAGCAATTCCTCCTACAGGAGCTATCGATACACCAACAGGTCTTCTTCCAAACCAAGACAACAATTCATCACGGAAGAACATTGCTAGTTGATACCGTAAATGATCATTTTGCTGAAAAAGTTTCAAAAGATCAAAAACTATGGTTTTATTGTAATTAATTATAGGTTATTGAATGATCATGTGTTTTTAGTTTTACCTTGGAGGAGATTACTGCTTGAGCTGCTGAACACATGGATGACATGAGAAGACCTTCAACACCAAACTGAGAGAAAAAAGCTTGCATGTTCCTTGTGAGACGAAATGGTACTGGTTCGTTAAACTCGATCATACCATTAACATCATAAGCTGGGTGAAAATCTGTCTGGAACATTTTGCCAGTGTTTTTTGCAAATAAGACTTTGTTCGGAGACCTTCCACCGATCTGTAACATGAATGACATGAAGCTGGAGACAGCTAGTTGAACTGCAAATTGCTTTTTGAAAGCCCACATATGACTTCCACTCATTAGTGTCTTGTACATGTATTGAGAGAATATACTATCATTGACTAAGGTTTTTGTGATGTCAACGTAAGCTTGTAGACGAAGATCTCCTATTGCCTCTGCTGATATTTGTCCTGTTATAGCTTGATTGAGTTGTTCTTTGAAGTGTGTAATTGGTAGATCTGCTTCTCGGTCGTTTCGTGCACAGTGATTCTCATACACCTCAAGGAATGTGTTGTACATGAGATCATCCTCTACCATCCGGACCTGAAACCAAATATGTTTGAGGAAACCAATAATTATCCATTGAAAGATCAAATCTGAATTCATACCTGAGACCAGACAGGAATGATGATTGGAGTGTGAATTCCAATGTGTCGTTTTCTTGATTCCTTATGCTTATCAAACATTTGATTCATCACACGGAAAAGCTGCAAGATGCGTTCGTCACTTCTGGCATTAGGAGTTAATGATGTTTGGACTATAAAGTGTTTTTGCGAGCCATCTGAGCCAATAAGAGTTAACCGCCTGAAGCTACTTCCATGCCTTCGAACAATAGGTACATCTGCTCCAACCCTATCCAACTTTACTGTATGATCAGGTGCTACTTCCTGTATAGTTGAGCATATGATTGATTACTTTCAGAATCAGAGAGGAAAAAAAAAGTTCAATTTGAAGACTAAATTAACTGCAAGGGAAAAGTAGTCTAAATTCTTACCTGGTCAGCAAAGTATTGCCCTGGTATCTCCACATCAACAACATTGAAGTCACGCAATACTCTGCTCTCATCTTCCAATCTTAACACAGCCGGAAATCTGTCTTCAACATTGCTCTGAAGAATATTTTTCCACTTTTTCAGTCGCGATGTTAGCTCAGCGAGTGTGACCGGGAATGTATTTGTACTTTCTGGATCAAGGTGACGCTCAAAATCCTGTTTGTATTCTTTCACAAATTCGACATGCTTAGTCACAGCATCAGCCGAGAAACAAGCTCTGCAGACACCTGAAAGTTCTTTCTTGAGTGGTTGGGGAACTTCGGCAGTGGTAGCAGTTGGATACTTGTAACAACGATGCAAAAGAGCATTCACAACAGCCAGTAGTCTTTCTTCCGGTAATGTAACAAATCTGGAACCTATTTCAGTGAGAAGAACCTGAAACGGAAAATTACTTGCTTAGATCATCCAACGAAAGATGCAGGAAATTACACAGTTGATTCAGAATCTATTATTCGAAGCTATTTCCTTCTTCCCCATAGTGGTTGTATATTCCTTCATTATTCAGGATTTTATCATTACTAAGAAAATTGATTGCATTTTTTGAGCAATTTTAATGATAAGGTTTTGATATATACAGAAGAAAGAAAGTATCACCTCGAGTTCACTGGCTAAGTTGTTATGTTTACCCCGAAGAGCTTCCATAATATCCTTGGCAGCGTCAAAAGCACCAGCAGCAGAGATCGCTAAGGATGCACCATTGCGTCTCACTGAGTTTTCATTGTTGTCATTGATAGATGAGCTGCTTTGATGCATAGGTTGATCATTCCCAGGATGGACATTATTTTCCGCAGTGGAGCGTTCACTTTCTTGCCCATGTGGGTTACCACTGTCATGTGTTCCACTGGCTCCACTAGTTTGAGCGCCTTGATGGATCTGCGTTTCCGATGGTAAATTGCTTCCACCATGACCTACACTTGCACCAGATGCAGAATTTTGCTGCATTCTTTGAGCCAAAACCAATCTGTTAAGTTCAGATTTATTTACTGCATCTCGTCGTTCCAGCAAGTATGTGCGCAACCAGTAATAAAGAGCCTGAAATGAAAAATCACCACATACTTAGATAAAATTATCAAAATGCACGAATTAGTCATAAACGTTAAAGGTAAATTACCTGTGGGAAAACTGAAGCAATTTTCAATAAAACCAATTTGCAGTGGGGTGCTTCTGTTCTTTGTAGGGAAAGTAACAGCTGTGGGATCCAAGAAAGCCACACCCAGTGAGGAACTTGGTCTAAGTGTTTATCAAACACCCTGCCAACAGGCTCATTGGCTGTATCGAAGCTAAGGAGATAAAGAACACGAGCTATATGACTTCTGGAATTGGAAACTCCAAATCTTATACCCTGAAGAAAGCAACTGATCGCATATTCAAGCCAGATTTCATCTTGTGTTTCTTGGTATGCCTATAAAAGCGAGTAAAAAATAAATACGAAGGTTTTGAGATATTGGGAAATGTTAAGAGCCATAAAAGAACCACAATCATAAGAAATACCATGTCACAATAGTTTCCCCAGCTTATCCATCCTTTAGGTAAATTCTTGAACAAGGTGATCGCATTGGAATAAGCGACATTAGCACTTTCGGTGTCATTCAGTTTTAAATGAAAATCCCCCTTCAAACGAAATATCTCTGCTTTGATCTTATCAGGAAAATACTCCAAATTTGTGCTATTGATCAGATTAAGACCACTAGCACGCTCTCCCTTCATTTCCAGATAAGCTTTTGCCTGTTCTCTAATTTTAACAAAAGCTTCCTGCACCGAAACCCAAAAATGGAAGATGAGGGAAGACACATTCATAAATAACACTACTTCAAGCTCAAAAAAACAACAGAAACAAGACAAGAAATCAACTCTTAAACAAACTTAATGAAATATCATACCAAAAACAGAGGAAAAAAACAAAGATGCAGCTCTTGTATAGAATTATACAATTAAGAATAGCTCTACCCAAATTATGGAAAAGAATAAATATTTTGGAGAAATGTACCTGTACTTCCATTGTTGAATGTCCATACATTTTTTCAAGAATCTGAACACAAACATCATAAAGCCCTTGTTTCCGAGCTATCCTAGCAAGCTTATTGACGTTCCATGCCTTGTCACGGAAACCAAGGTGATGAAGTGGAGAATTTGAAGTGGCTAAGTCCTTAAAAGCATCAATGACAACATTATACATTTCATTCCTCCATTGTAGCATATCGTACCAGACCGTCATATTGTCCCATTCATTTGGAGTTCTCAGCCTCCAAGTCTCAAGAATATCCTTCAGATCTGCATAACGATTTCCAACTCCACCAACCGCAGCATTTCCTGAAACTTTGTTCCCATTTGCAATGTCAACATGAATTCTAGAAGACTCTTGAACCTCAACTAATTGTTGAAATTGCTGCAGTAGAGGCACTCTAGCATGAACAGACATTTCAGGCAACTGCCACCACTGTTCTAAGGCAAGATCAACGCCTTTCCCCACTGTGTTTTCAGCATCTCCAACACCATTTGAGTTTCTGTCATGAAGGGCAAAATAAGATTGCACCAATCGAAGCTTTGGAGTCTCTTCTACTTGTGCCTTAGGTATTACGTGATCCTTCAAATATGCCCAATCGGGTAATTTCCAAAGACTATCAAGCAGTATTTCATAATTCTCAATGCTTTTTCCAAAATCTACCAAGGCATCCCATTGACTAAGCTGACTGGCACAGTGGAGCCACTGCTCCTCCCACAAACACATTTCAGCCTTAGGGACTGTGTTATTATATGTGCCTAGGGTTGCCTTAGCCATTGCCTGGTAAAAGAGGCTCTGAGCATGCTGCCAAAAACCATGCTGAACTAATGAAAGTCCAGCTCTCGTTTCAGCAGTGATGGACCTCTTCTTCCACAACCCAAATCTCATATCTTCTTCATTTAACAAACGATAAAGCTCAGCAAGAGACTCGGCACATTTTGTGTCGTTCATGAACAACATCACATGGCTCTCTAGCAACGCCAATGCGAGATGCCATGCATTGTATGTTTTTCCAATATATTTGATAAGCTCACTAGGCATCCTAGGTTGAGGGTGGCTCAACTGAAGCCCTTCTAGAAGTGCTTGAACAACATTTGGTCGGTGTCCTTGCTGCTTCTTATGGTAGTCCTTCGACAGTAGAGAAATCATAGGTTTAGCCAAGGCTACCTGTTCTTCCTTGAGCAGGGTTACCCATACAATTGGAAATACCAAAACCCATAGATGATATGCAACATTGGCATCCATGTGAGCCAGCTCTCGTAAAGGGATGACAACATCAGCCACCTATAGTGAAAAGATATAAAGTTATAGACATAAGGATAGAATAATGTATTACTCAGATAATCCAAAATTGGTCAGGTCGATGAATATGCCAAAGGAGTTATGTTAATAAAGTAAACATTTATGATAGGAATAACAAAGATACAGCACCACGATAACACAAAGAAAGTAAATGATTCCCAATCACCTGAAGTTTGCTTGTTGTGCTCAGAAATTGTGCATGCTTCATAACAATGCTGTCAAACATTGAACTAACTTCTTCGGGACCCTCTAAGTTAGCAGGAACTTGCTGTTGCATTGCAGGATTATCTGAAGGCAAAAGTGGTTGTACCCTCGCAGAATTAGGTGCCAGGCTAATTGGCTTGTCCTCAACTAAGATAGCTAGAAGGAGATCAAGACCCTGTTTGAGCCAAAAAACATCACTTAAAGCTTCCCAGTCCTGGAGTTGAATAATGTATTGCAAACGTGCAAACAAATTTTTTCCAAGAGACTCGTGATATAACAGGAAGAACTTCCTTCTCATCTCAGGATCACTTGCACGTAAACCAAGCATGAAATGTCTTTCAACTTTCAGAGAGACCTCTTGCCGTAAGCCCAGAGGATACCTATTCATTAGATAGATGAAGATAATATTATCCTTCTCCTAAAAGCAAAGATATGACTCAAAGAAAGAATAAGATTAGAGATCAAAAAGCATACTTTGTTGAATCGGCACAAAGTCCATATAATAGCTGAAGATACTTCTGATCCCACTCTTGCAAAGCATCAGATGAGAAATTTTGCTTATCAGTATATGAAAGCTTAGTGAGAAAATTAACTACATCCTTTGGGGTTAGGAAAGAACCAGACAAACCAGATGCGCCTGTTTTGCTGAAATCATCCTCAACCCACCTTTTTATCATGTCTAGTATGCAGAGAAGCACACTAGAATCAGTACCCTTTTCAGAAAGCAGAGTGTTCAAAGTCTGAGTAACAGATCTTTTGCAATCTGCTATAAGCATGACAGTTTCATCAATAAGTTCTAAGACCAACTTTATATTACAAATGACTACTCCAACATCAGCAGTTTGACGAGTAGAAGTTACTGCAGAATCTGAATCTGTTCGCTGGCCCTGGAAATGGAAAAAAATGTCCAGAGTAAGCCATGAAGGGGAATCACTAGGTTATCTAGTCACTATCCATTAGTCAGACCGTAAACAAAGCTAAATTACAGAAAAGGGATATAAATGATATTTTCGTGTTGATAGTATAGTATATATGAAAACAGAGGAAAGAGGTCAGCTAATAACATAAATCCAATGAGTCCGAGTAGCAACTATCATGGTGATGTAAGAGAGGAACTGATGTAAATCCGAAGATCTTACAAGACATTAACGAAGTACACTGGTGAAAAGCTAAAAAGATGCATTGGAGATGCCAAGTAAAGCAAACACTATTGATCTTAGCCCAAATATAAGTTTAAGTAAGAATAGCTTACTTGTCTAGGATGAGAACCCACAGCTGATCCCAGGTCCCGTGCAAGGCGCTGAAGGATACGCACTAACACATATGAATCAACAAAGTTTTTATGTACCTTGGCCAAGGTTTTGATGACAAGAAGTACAAAGCTAATTGAACCAAACGCGTTATCATCTCCTGAAGCTTGTGGAGCAGTAACAGCATTCACATGTTTGTTTATCAGCTCATTAACTTTTTGGTACAGCAGCTTAATGTCGGGAGGTGTATTAGCCGCATCCAGTGGGAATGCAGTGAAGACCATCTTTAACAAGGAGCACAACGATTTACCAGCATCGAGCATCTTGTGTTTGAAACACGGTTCAAGAATCTTGTGGAGAAACAAACAGTCAATCTTGTAAGTTAGCATTATGTTGTTTAAATATTAGAATAAAGTTTACAACAAGTATACCTGCGAAATCTGGCTGATGTTGTTTCTAATGAAAAGATGTGGCTGCTTCTCCAGAACTTTGTTCATGACATCTAATCCCTGAGCAAGTGCTGTTGATGGATCTGACTGAGACGGTGGCATGCTGTTCAGCAGTTTTTCTAAATAGTTGAACTTGACGTTAGCATTTGGCCAAACCTCCAAAGCTTGTGAAAGCAAATCTAATGCTTGTTTGTACATAGTGTTGGTTTCCCTGTCCTTAGGCTCAATTACCAATGCAACCTGTTAAAGAAAGCAAGATGTTTCAAAAACAGATAAATGAATCTAGAACTAAGGTCATTCTGCTAAATACAACTCGACCAATAGATGAATTTGTAATAGCTGGAGCAATCAAATGCACATAAGCTCTTAGACATGAGGAGACATGGTTGAGAGAATTTGAAAGCAAACCAAAGTAAAATATGTGCTTGATGGTTGAAGTTACGAGCATAAAGCCTTACTCTTATGAGAAAATTAATGATCATTTCTTCCATGGCAGCATTTGGCTTGAATTCCTCATCAGGGAGGGTAGCAGATCCAGGTGTTTCTACATTGGGGATTGATGATGCACCGCCAGGTGACATTACACAGATTGACTGGAGACCAGGTTCAATTTTAACTCTTTTACTTGGATCTTCTGATGTGGCAGATCCATCTGTTGAACGTTTAGGATCAGCACCAGATGAAGTATGCAATTCATCAGCAATCTGACTGGTACCATCATTATCAGTCACCATTTTCATTTCATTCTGTCTTTGCCTTTCCCAGCTGACAACCAATCCAGCAAGTTCAATTGCGAGCCTCCTATTTTCTGCAGTGGTATTATATGGCAAACCTAGACGACTTAACGAATTCACCATTTGAGGGACAAATTGTGCTCTACAACTGTAAAAGAGATCTGAATGCCGAACAACAAGTAGGAAGATGTGGATCAAATTTGGAATTGAATGACCTTCCTCCACCAAAATCTTTTTGGTGTATCTTATCCAAATTGGCATGCGTGAATCTCCAAGAGGTAGCCTTTTAGGTAAAGCTGGCATTAGAATATCCAAGGCTTGCTTAACTAGCATCTTATTCTCCGGCTGGCATGTCCTAAGAAGTGCAACAAAAACCTACATCCAATTGGCAAATTACATTTATGTCACATAAAAGTTTAAAAGTTGTTGTTTTGTAGGCATATGCTACTCTTCCGATTCAGGAAGGAATAGAGCCATAGACGAAAAACTAGCCAAGTGCATGTCATAATACCATGACGTCTAACAAACATGCGTTTAGAGAAATACATGCACTATTAAGACAAATATGCATTTAAATATAGCTTCAAAGCCTTCAAGTAGCTTGACTACCAACAATCGCATTGTATATGACTTTCACTTAAGCTAATAGTTCATCGTCTTAGACATATACAAATGTTAAACATTATTACTACAGGGTTTTACCAATGGAAAGAAGAGATTAATATGAATGAGTTGATATTGGTAAGTTCAAGGAAATTCTTTTTCGCACTCTCCAAGTAAATCAATAAATTTTAATGGTACCTGAAGAATGATTTTCTCAGGAGCCTGGTAAGCATCCAAGAAGTGGCAAACGTTAACAAATGCCCACTGTTTACTGGCACTATCTTCCCGTTTCAGATGATTCCATCCAAACTTAATGAGCTCTTTTCTATGATGAACCAAGTCACTCTGAAGATATTTTAGAAGCAAAGTTGCTAATTGCAAAAGTTCAATTCTCAAAGGTTCATCATATTCAGCCGAAACCTACAGCAATCAAGGGAAGAATTAACAACAAAACTATAGAATCCAAATAATCCTGAACACGCAGATAAAAAATATTTAAAACACACAACTGTACAGGGTTACCCATAGAACCTATACAGATACAATCATAATCAGCAGGAAAATAATAGAGAATTTGTCCCCAATGTTTTCTTGGTATTTTCCTAGTAAGTTACATTTTCAGGGGAGAAAAGGAACCAACCTCTTCGGGTGGATCAAGGAGCCTCTCAACAATGGTTTTGACTATCTCAGGGTCAATAACCTCCCAAGTTTGGCCATTTTGGAAAGCATGGGCAAGCATTGGAAGAATAAGCATTTGCATTGCCTGAACTAAATGGTCATGGCCGAGTTGTTTGGAATGGAAAAGGCTAAGAAAATGCAGAAGAAGTGCTCTTTTCATGTTGGGCGGATATCCTTCTGCAACCTAATGAACAGATCCCAGTTATTACACTAGAGCTGAAAAGTGTGAAAATTAAAATAGAAAGAAAAGAAAAATTATAACTAAAGTTAAAATCTCAGATACCTCAATAATGTAGAATTCCTTCAAAAAGGTGTAGTCAATGCGGCTATGGTACAAGAAAATGGAGAGAATATCGAAGAGAACATTGACTTCAGATTTTTCATGTCGTAGGTAATTCAAAAAGCATTTGACAAGCCATTTGCTCTCTTTCACCTGTGAATTTGAGAACACAACAGACTTCAGATTCCAGCTTTTCAAATAATATAACTGAAAAGGAACACTATTCAGATCTTCAAATCTCACAGGTATGTTCGACACACTCAGACTCAGAATTCATGATTAAAAATAAAAATTTCTACTTTTTTTTTGCTTAAAATTTCTACTTCAAATTCAGAACGTATTTAGCACAAGACATAAATAGAAGATGGTATTCAAACAATGTCAGGACTCATAATGGTTCCAACAAGCAATACAAGAAAAAAAAGTGAATCTCATCATAGCACAGGAAAATAAAGAATTCAATGTAGACTTAATTTAAAACATTCCACAGTGAAGCCAAATCTGTAGCACCAGCATAAAACATCAGCATTCGTTAATCTTCCTAATGATGTAATGGTTTCTAATCTCAGATATCAATAGTTCCAGTAAACCTATCAAATAATACCGCTTCAGGCTTCAGCATGAAACATCTCAGCTATCATTACACTTTCTAATGCTGTAATGGTTTCTTATCTCAGAGACCAGTTTCAACTTTTTTATACCTGGCTATTTCCAGGAACCCTAACAAACAACACTAAGCAAAACCAAAAAAATTACAAGTGGTTGAGATAGAAGAGATTACCTGAACTAAATTCAGCTCTTGTTCATTCTGCAAACGAAATATCCTTGCAGGTGATTTCCAAATGAGAACCAAGGTATCAAAAACACTGCGATTACTCTGCAACCAGGTGGGTATCAGTTTCACCATTGTTTTGATGAGATAGAGCCCCTGAAAATATGCATCCGATGCTAGATTAGCTTTTGTTGATGCCACATTAGAACTCTCTGATTTAACAGAGAAATGATTTTCATCTCCAGTTGATGTAGCTGGAGGAGTTGAAGCTGTCGTGCTTGATGTAGGATCAGGTTTTGGCATAATTTCAGGAAAGGCAAAAGAAAGTATCTTCTGTGGAGACTTTGCTAGTTCTTCTCTTAAAGGTTGGCCAGCATCTGATCGGATTATGTACATAAACCTGAGATTTTTGAAGGAAAAAAAAAGCAGGTATAGTTAGCATATTATCCAAAGCTACCCCAAGCAAACACTAAACCTATAACATGTTGTGAAAAAAATTTAGCAAGTAACATTGTCCTCACCTTCGGAAATATTTTGGTTCACTTAATCTAGAAAGAAAATAATCAACAGTGAGGGCTGCATATCGATTCAAAAATTTGGTAAGCGGTAGACGGTATGGGCTATTAATCTCACTGTACACTTGCCCAGGAGGAAGAGCTGCTTCTAAGTCAATGGTTAAGGTTACAAGTTCATCAAGAAATTTTGATGCAGCATGTGGAAGTAAGTGGAATAGCTCAATAATAGCTGCCATGGAAACAAAAGAAGAATTTTGTTCAAGTGAATAATCATATGAGTATGACCAGATATTGGATATATACTTAAAAAAAAACAAATTACCAGCTGCTATTTTTGGCTCTTCTCCAGTTTTCCATGATTTCTGGGACTGGGCAAGTTTCTCCGGCTCCAACCATTTTTTAAGGTGCTCCAACAACTTTCCTCCTAATGTAACATTAAACCAATTTGACAGAAGTTCAAGAAGGCGTGCCAGACCTTGGAGTAAAGGCATACTGAGATTCTTTGTGTGTGCCAGATTAACTAGTATTGGCCTGAGGCTACTTTGAAGAAGTTCCTTGGGCATTCGTTGTTGATTGATTACCTAAATCAGAAAATAGAGTTACAGAAAAAGCAAATAAATTTAAAATCTACGTAAATACATATAGAGAAATAGACTCCTATAATAACTCCATTGAGCAAGCTCCTCACATTCATCTGAGGCAAGTATTGCATTGAGAGTTGCAGATATCAATTACACCNAATATCTCAAAATCACCAAATTGAACGTGCATGCAAGAATACAGACAACTACGAACCTGTCTTAAACCCTCCTTAGCAACTGCCACGATTTCTGGTGCTCTACATGTTAGAGACTTGAAAAACATGGAAATTATCTTGGCACGTAGTTCATTGTGAGTTTGAGTTCGGAAATCAGTCCATGCCATAGTTGTGCACAGAAGCTCAATACAAGCTGTTCTAAGTCTGTTCAATGATGTAAGCACTTTAGGATTCATCAACTTCACTGCCCAAACGGTTTCATCAGCCTCAGCAATTTGTAATGCTTCTTGTAAAAAATTAACCAACTCTGGAGTCACTTTTAGAAGGGGAGGTCTCAGTGCCAAGCAAAAATTAAGAGCTGCAACTGTTCCAACCTGTACGTAGATATATAATAAGGTAAAATTTAAAGATTAAGAAGAAGACAAGGTCAGAATGTGATATATAACAGAAAATAGCAGTGTGAGACTGTGAGGCACCTGTTGATCAACTGTCTTTGATCGAAGAGGACGCATTATAAGTGGCTGCAGCAATAGTTGGTACAAAGGCTCAAGCAACTCAGTCACCTCACTTCCAGTTCGGCTAGCCAAAAGTGCAAGGCAGTTCTGTATATTTTTCCTCACGGGGATGGATGCATTAGGATTGAATAACTCTGTAGCAAGATATTCTACAACATCTTGAAAGCTTTTTCTACGTGCTTCACTATTTGCTTCGTCAACATTATTAACCACACGTAGAATCTGCATAAGAACCAGACTTGTCTCTTCTTGCTCTTTGCTAGCGTAAACAGGAAGCCTCTTTAAAACATAAACCAGACCTCGCACAATCTTTACTTGGAAATGACATAATGTTTCAACATTCACTTTCCCCACCAATGCACCTAACCCCATAACCCCTCCCATCTGCGCTTGCCATGTGCTCCCATAACAGCCATGCAAAAGCCGAGGCAAAAGTTGTTCGAACACTGGTATTCGCACACTTGGATGGGGTGAATATACTGGATTTGTAGAAGGGCTCGAGACAATCATGGAGGCATTTTGACCACCCCTAACCATCAGCACATCAGCATGTTTGACACGAGCAAGGAACAAAAGTGTTTCAGCAAACACATTTAACGCATTCAGAGCAGCTTTGGCATGGAGCCTGTTTTCATCTGCAAGAACATCGACCAGCGCATCTAAAAATATCAAAGGATCTAACTGCTTTAAATTAGATGATCGATTACTCTTGGACCTGGAACTTGCCAAAATCACAGATCCGCCAAGTGAACCAGTACTAGTTGATGCATTTGCAGAGGTATAGTCAACATGCAAAACAATCGCAAAATGCCGGCAGATATTTTCAACAAAGTCATCATCCGTGTCACTGAGATCTGAATCAGAACTGGCAGCAAGTATAGTGATCAACAGTGTCTTGAAGATTGACTTCTCGGCCATTAACTGAGTCTTTGTTTTCACTCCTAGGTCAGCCTGCAACAGCCAGAAGACCTCAGCATATTAAACAAAGTGAAACAGGTATTATAGGGGGAAAAGGGGTTCATCTAGATGAGGCAATACGAATACAAGATCAATTTTCTATTAAAAATGAATGGCAACAAAACGAGTATTACAGAATTACAATAATGCCCAAGGTCAAATATGGGTAAATAAAGAAACCGATATCCTAGCCGATAATGCACTATAAATAATGGCATTGATACACCTAGATTGTGCAAGAATTCAAGCAGAAGACAAATAATATAACACAGCTAACCTCGGCCATGTAGAAAGAAAACTTGAAAGTTGACCAATAATGTACAGAGTACAACTATGACAGATTAAGATATTAAAATGATATATAAAACTAACCTTAATATCCACTGATTCATTCCTGTGCCAAGATGAATCAACAGAGGAACGTAACAAAGTTGATAATTGCCTGGGCGTTTGACCCATATCAGAGACACAGCCAGGCAAATTAAGCTGAGACAATAAACATACACGGAGGAATTTTAGAGCTTGCTTTCTATAGTAGATATCCATGCTTTGGTTTCTCTGAATAACTGCTGCTACTGCAAGATTAATAAATTTGTCTAATGGCACTAAAAAAGGTGTCGACGGCTGAAATGTCAGAACTAAGCGAAGCCCATGCTCTGGATTATCTTTGCATTCAAGTGTAAGTGGCTCTTTCAGAAATCTTCGATTACGACCACCCAACTTTCCAAGGATTTGTAAAGCTTTTTTACCCCAAGGATATGGCACAGGCCTCAAATGGGACCACAATGCTAAGATCACTTCAGACATCACATTTGCCATGCTAGGTTCCAAGAAATCGGGGTTCAGACTATCAACCCAGAATTCAAGGGTATGTAACCCCAAGCTTACAAGTTCATCGCTTCCCCTCAAACAGAATACAAGAGGTTTCATGAGACGGGGAAGGTATGGCAATAAGGAGCTTAAGCGTGCAGGAAGCGTCAGACAAAGCTCTAACAAAAGATCTTTCATGTCCTCCCCAGCTGGACCCTCGAGCATTGTCAGAAGAATATTAAGACAAGGCAGCAACATGGGGATCAAATCTCGCAGAAGCAGCTCATATTTACATCCAGCAAGACCTCTGAATACTGTGCGGAGCAATTGCATATAACCAAGAGGTTTTTCAACTTCTGTAGCATTCTTCATGCAGACTTCCATAATAACAGGCACGTGGTGCTGTAATATCCTTTCAAAATCAGATGGTGCTTTGGTAACAGCCCCAAAGATGCATCTAAACAGATGCAAAACTAGTTTAGTTGCAGCTGAGTCTGGATTCTTCAGAACATCAAGTTTGCTGCTTACTAGTAAATTAATCAAAACATCTGCAAATGGCTTGTAAACTTTGGGAGCTTGTAGAAGTGCTGCAAATATCTGAACCAGTTGGTTATTGTTAATCATGGTCTCAAAAAGCTCTGGCATGCATAAAGAGAACATGTCCATTAGATCTCGAGGTTCCATGATAGCAAGAATCTGGGAGAAAAGATTAAGCATTTCCTTCTCCTCATCCTTTTCTTTGAAGAGAGCTAAGCAGTGGACACCACTCCTCAAAACACCAGAGGCTTTCCACACCTGATTAAAGCAAAGATTACTAGAGGTTTATCAACCATGCTCTATTAATAACTAATGTAAACCATCTCACAAACAATACCTCATCTTCTCTCATTCCTTTAAAACCCTGCGGAGCAGATGATTGTGAAGCAAGAGCTTGAGGGTTCATTCCCTGGGAAGCAGGAGAAACCTTCACAATTAATATACTTGCATGATAAAACTATAGAACAATAACACAAGAGACAACTGAACACAAACCTGAGGTCGGGGCAAATGGGCATGGGTTATACTCCATATTATTGTTTTCATTCCTAAACACAAATCATAAAGACAAAAAAATATTGATTGTCTAGTACAGAATAACGAGAATCATGATTAATGTAAGAAGATAAGTCAATTAAGATTAAGTACCCATCACCAGTGTCTTGATTAGATTCTTACAGTCATTCACTTCTTTGGAATGTTCAACGGGAACCTGCAGATTCAAAACTGCCTGCAGCCAGAGTGGTATAGCAATTACTAAAACCTTCTAGATAATCCATTAGCTCATACAACGAAAATAACAGAAATGATCAATAAGACGGCATAATGCTTTGTAAGAGACAAAAGCAAGGTACAAAATCTACCAACTTAGAATTATTATACTGCCTATAGTCCAGCTTGAAGAGAAAGTTGATAATCGGTGTATGAAAATATGAGAATTTTAATTTAGCAATTGAGTTTGAACGTATACATGTGCAAGACAATCTCAAGTTGGCTGGTAATTTGGGTTAAACACTAAACCAAAAACAAAAAGTCATCATTGATAAGAGATGACACAAATTACCTGTACAGGAAGTTCAAGCTTCGACCTTAAAGTGACCCGATCCTTTCCCACTTCACCCTCCTCCACAAGCTATGAATCGCAAAGCAAGAAAAAGTGGAAAAAAACAAGAAAAGGTGAAAAAAAATCCAATGATTTGACGGAGTTGAGAAAAGAAATAGCTAAAGGTTCATAATTCATTCCTTTTTAACTTCTTGGCACCTAATTTAAAGGTAACATAAAAATATAAGAAATGACAAATCAGACAAGAATACTTTATATAGCTATTCTCAAGAGCATCTGGAAATTCAATGAGAACACAAGAAAACATATGCATCTTGAAATACTGCCACTGAAGATCAAGTCATCAACTCAGTAATAAATATATATCTTTCCTGATCCCAAACACTAAAAGGAAAAAAAAACAAATGAAAGAAGCATCACATGGAACTAACAAAACAATCACTCATCAGTATATGGTAGAAAACCAAGCCAATATGTAGAATTCCTGAACACAACTACACAAGCATTACCTGAGGAATAGTACGCTTGAAAGTACTGAATTTTCCCACAAAGGCATCCAGGATACGTCCCTGTATACAAGTGTTGCATGAGTTAAGTTAATGGATAGATAAGCAAACCAATTCTAAAATAAGCTCTTCAGTGAAATTTTACCAGTAAAATCCGTGCTTCATCCATTGATTGCTGATCAACACCTTTCTCAAATATTGGTTCTACCTGTATCCATACAAGAACTAAATAATTAGTATTAATTGAAGCTGGATTCAGAAAAAGAAATATAAACTAGTAAGCATATTGTAAGTAATTTAGAAATTAAAAAGAAAAAAGACAAACACAGTAGAGAATATATAATTACCAGATTTAGCATCAGCCGGGCACATGTTGTGTGAATGCTAAGAGAGAGGGTAGAGTCGTGCATGTTTCTTGAAAATAGGTAGATAATCCGCGATAACTGTGACATTGTTTATAGCCAATCAGAGGAATGTAACGGAAAGCACACAATAAAAATGTTGTAAAGGAAAGCCTCGGTCCGAAGAATAGTGATCAATATGTTATGATTCCTAAGATATTCCACACAGAGCAATAACTATGTATTGTAACGAATTAATTACACTTATAATGGATCTAGGCTGTAACGATCAATGATTAAAATTAACACAATTTATAGCTCATCATCAGTAAAAACCTGAGCAAGAGAAAGATCTCCGCGAACATGGTGAACGATCTCCGCAAGCAGACTGTAAGCCAAAGGCCTCAAAGACTCAAAACATGCTCGCCCAGTTCCAACTAGAACCCTAAAAACCAGGACAAATAAAAAAGAAAAAAGGGAAAACCTAAAAAGTCATTATTTGTTAAAATATACATAACGAATGATAGATAATATGCGAAGAAAAGCTATGCTCTATTCAACAAAAACAACTCCTTGCAAAATATGAAACTTTTCGAAAATTCAAACATGTTTCATAAGTTTACCTCTCATCTAAAAGAGTGTCAATAAGAGGAAATAAGCCTCTCTTGAAATCAGTCCCAAGCACATGCTTTAATGAGACTAGGAGTTCCTGCATTTAAAGTAGTGATAGATGAATCTTTAGCTATAATCCATTGATTGTGTCACTAGCAAAAACATACAAAAGAAAAGGAAAGAAAGGATTTCCCACCTTTCTGATAGATGCAGAATCTGAACAGGTCACAAGCAAATTTACAATGCTTTTGCATATGCTTTCTTCATGCGGTCGGATATACTCGGCGCAACTTTTTAATAGATAAGTCAAAAAGGAAACCGTCTGCAAATAAACCAAAAAAAGGTCAATACCATGTATGGCCCAGTTACAAACAACAATTATTATAAATAAGTCTGTGTAGGCCTCGTATAATCATCATATTTCCAAAAACGTAGAAAGCTTCCATTTCCTTCCTTACAGAGAAACATTGTCTCACCTTAACCTGTGCACCCTTCAACTCTATGAACTGAGGCTTCAAATGTGAAGGGACATTCTCAGGCCCAGGAACAGATATAGCAGCAACCATCAGGGGAAGCAAATGAGGAATGTTGGTCTGAACAAGTCGGCTATACAGCTGGAAAAGGAACATAACAACAAGGGGACTCTCTGTGATTATCTTAAAAGACCGTGTACTAGGGTTAAGCTGCCCATTCCCAATAGGTGGTGTAGGGGTAAGGGACTGATCAGAAGACGTAGGTGTCTCCATAGGCTTCACCTCTTCCATATTAACATTATCGAAAAAATGGCTAACAGTGAGTCTGAAAATCTGATAGATCTTGCAGACAAAGTCTAAAAAAGGTTGAACCTCATTCTCTAGAGTCGGCCTAAAGTTCCTAAGAAGGTCAAAGATGATGCGAATACAAATTAAACCGTTTTCTTCATTGTCAGATGTGAGAACTTGCATTGCAACCTTCAAGAGATCCTGAACAAAAGGACGAAGAACCTCACTATGAGGAAGACGATTGAGGATCTCAACAACAATGTTTCGAAGTTTATGCTCAGGATTATCAATAAATTGAGGTTTTGTAATCTGTAGAAGAATGACTGAGAAGGCTGGGAAGTAGCATTTTAGAAAATTCAAGTACTCAGCCGTATGAGCTATCTCTAGACTGTCCCTGACCTCCACCACCATCTCTAGCCTCGTTTGAATAGCTACACAAAAAACAATTAAAAAATATTTAAAATTTCATAAAATAAACAAAATTTATACGAAGAATCATGAAAAAAAAGTCTATAGATATTTCAAAATCCAAAATCAAAATGAAACTGCTTCAAATTATAAAGAGAGAATTACCTAGGTCAGGATCAACGAGACGACGGGAGTGTTGCTCCAAATTCTGAATTGGGCTCATGGTGTACACGGTGGAGCTCTTCCGCCGATCACCGACGTACTCGTACAAGTGTCACACTTAGGTCAAAAAACAGGCGGAATTATCTAGGGTTTTACAGAAGCTAATGAGCTAGACATACAAGTTACAGAGATTTTCCGATAATCAATTGAGAAAAAACAAACGAATTCGAAGAGAACAACTACGGAAGATGAAGAAGAAGATGATGATCTAAGCAATTTGGCTTATCATTTTTGGGTTTATTTTTTGGGTGTAAGTCTGTA
This sequence comes from Leavenworthia alabamica, assembly GCA_000411055.1. Taxonomy (NCBI): domain Eukaryota; kingdom Viridiplantae; phylum Streptophyta; class Magnoliopsida; order Brassicales; family Brassicaceae; genus Leavenworthia; species Leavenworthia alabamica. The sequence continues at coordinate 36,195 of KE156758.1, forward strand.
ACTCCTTTGAATAAATAATAGTAAGAGTCTTCATCAGACGGGATTCATGTGAGCTCACCGACTTTGTAAAACTTTTCTAAATGAGCTTAAAATATAGGCCCATTTGTTTTTTGAGAGGCCCGTTAGCAATTTTTGGAAATAAGTGGTGTTGTTATCAAGATTGGGCACTGATTATTCGGGTAAGCGGATCGAGTAAAATTCATTTAGGTTTGGGTATATTTGATTGAAGAGTATAATATCTAATGATATAATTTTATCAGATTTGCTTCGTGCATTTGGATATGGGTCGTTATAGATAAGAAAATATTGGAAAAAATAGTTAAATTTAAAAAAATTTAACCAAATTTTTACAAATATAAATAAAAATACTGAAATAATTTAATTATTTGTATATATAATTAGAATTTGAGTTTAACCAACGGATTCAGATTCGGACACGGGTTTTGGGTTCAGGAGTGTAGCATCTATTGGAATAATTTTCCGGATTCTGGTAGTGTTTTTCAAATCGGATACTTCGGATTGGTTTTTTTTACCTAGGATTACATGTCACATTTAGAGCTAGTGTTCGAGTAAATGAATTAGATTCGGATAAAACCCATTCACATTTAGATATACCAAATTTAAGATTATTTCAATATAAATTATTTTTTAGGATAAAGAACCAACACACAAATTTCCAGGCCTATTTTAGAGCTAACGTGTTAAATGTTGAAACTTGGAAGCAAGTACATGGCCGTATCTGAGCATAGGAGGTTGAAGCATTCGCCTAGGGCCTCCGTTTTTTCGAAAGCCCCCGTTTAAGGATTTTTTGTATATGTATAATATATAAAATAAATAAATTTTAAAAGATAAAGATTAATCTTTAGGTTTTTAATTAATTTATATTTTATTACGTATATTTTTATATATTTATTTTTAGTTATTTTTGTTTAGATTTTCATTTTCCGTTTCGCTTAGGGCCCCGAATTTTCAGATACGGCCCTGAGCAAGTATATAAGTAAAGAGAGTAAGAGAGAGAAAGGAGTTAGGAGAAGAGGTGAGATCTGTGGAATTATCCTAATACTAATAGAGGACTAATTGTTAAAGGATTAGGATAAGGTAGAATAATATTAGGAATTTAATATTATTTGTTTTTATTAGGTTTAGTAGATATATCGACTTAAGAGTTTTTGAGAAATAACTTTATTGTTTGTTATATTTGCATTGCTTTTTGTAGGCTTAAAATTAATTTGAAAACACAATTTTATTATTGGAAAAGATTGTTACTTTAAATACATATGTATATAAATTTTTGGCATATGCATGGAACGATATCCATCATGCACGCAGCACACTTGTTAGCATATCATATGTTATTAGCTACTTACCACCAAAAGCTATACTATTTACATTTTAGATCATTTGTTGATTTTAAGTAATTCATCAATTAATGTACCATATAGTTTCAATAACTCACTATTTGATTATAAGGCATTTTGCATATATGATTCAAGTTATTTTTTTAATTCATATTTTAAGGTAATTTGTGTGTTTATTAACTCAATATGTAATAAATATATTTCTCATAGAGTTATATGGCACGGTTTTAAAATATTTTTTGAAAACTGAACTAACTATGTCCCAACGGAATTGTCATATGTGGTACATCTGTTAGCACAATTTATTTAATTGTCTCGCCATAAGCATTGATTTGCTGCTTTTTGAGTTATTCCTTATCTAAAAGGTAGTCCAGGTCAAACCTTATTACTTACAACCAAAGACGAGTTGAAACTTTCATGTTATTGTGACTCCGATTATGTTGCTTGTCCGTTGACTCGACATTCATTATCAACATTTGTAGTTTTTCTTGGTGATTCAAGATATCGTGGAAGATGAAGAAGCAACAATAGGTTTCCCACTCCTCTGCAGAAGTGGAGTACTATGGCATGGCTCTAACGACTTCAGAACTTAAGTGGGGACATGAAATTCTTGCTTGTTTTGGTGTGTCACATACTGATCCGATGTGCTTGTTTGTGACAATCAAATTGCTCTTCATATTACTTCAAATCCCGTTTTTCATGCATGTACGAAACGTATTAAAATTGATTGTCATTACATTCGAGACAATGTTCATAATGGAAAGATTACTACAAGATATACTTTGACAATAAAACAAACCGTCGATGATCTCGCAAAAGCTTTGGAAACTTAGACTTTCACTTATCTATGTGAAACTTCATGCGCCAACTTGAAGGAAAGTATTAGTGAGAGTTATTATATGTATTACATAATGTATTGATTTCTTATTCTTGGTGATTGATTTATATAAAGTAGGTTTACGCTTTCTTGTATATATATTGAGAGCCTAGAGTCGAATAATAAAAAAGTCGTTCTATTGCAACCTTGTTACTTTCCTTTGTTATGGGCAATCATTTTTTCATCCTCCTTGTCTCTCACACCCCTATTAACCTAACTTATAATAATAATTAATCTTGAAATTTCATTCTTGTTTTGACAAGTTTAAAATTAAATAAGAAAATTATGTATATAGAGATACCTATTAAGCTCAAAAGCATGTTGATTGTGTTTAAAATTGGTGAGATGAGGTTATAAATCTCTAACTATTGAAAGTTCTTATATGTTTTATAGTAGAACCCTTATTGTATCAACATTGCATGCAAAATATTAGAGCTTGAATTTCCTTTAATGCATTGTTAGAAAGTAAGAAGTTGGTAAAAAAAAAGAATAATGATGTTAAAAATGAATAAAAATTTTGAGATGAGAAGATCAATACATATCTCATATATAAAATGTCATACTCAATAGAACTCAAACATGATCTCTCACACAAAAAAAGGCTTTATTTTTTTGTACAAGGTATCAAATATTTGTTTATTTTGTTCAATTTTGACATATTTTTACTCTGAATAAGCCTTTATTTGATTGATACCTTCAAGTATTCAAGTTGTAGTTTGCTATCATCTATATTTCCCCTTTCAATTAAGAGAAAAAAGCCTGGAGGTGTAGCTGTGTTTAGATTAATTTTTCCATCCTTTCTCCAAGTTTTATTATGCAGAACTAATAAAAAATCTGCAAAGGAAAAATAAATATACTACACAAATCTATTATATAAATATAATTTGTGGTTCAGAATTTAACATTACAAAAAAATTGTTAGATCTGTTGTTTTTATCATAAATTTATAAAAAATTGTGACTCAAAAATAAATTTTCAGTAGATTATTAAATTTATCACCACATTATTGTGTAAATTTGTAAATTAAAAATAAATATACGACATAAATTTGCAGTTATATAAAAATTTCACAAAACATCTATCACAAAATAGAACCGTAAATTAAGTCACTGATTTATCTGTAAACGGTCGTAAAACTTTAAATATGCGGATAACTAAAAAAAAAAAATATTTTGGTATTTTTAGTAATGATATTTTGGTAAAGATTTTTTTTCTTAACACATGCCTCTATAGATATTTTGTCTCGCTATATAACCTATTTGATATTAATATTTGATACGTTAAACTACCCATTATCTCTAAAATAATATTACATTAATTATTTTCAGACTACTTAAAATATATTTTTTTTATTATGTCGTATTTGTTAAACTAAGTGATTATCCGCGCTACTTCAAAAGTTTTTTCGTATTTTTATCTTATTATTTTATGTTTGTTAAATATAATTTTTATTTCTCTAATGATTCGTTTACACAATTAAATTTAATATATCAACAACTATTCCTAGTACTTTTCTATCTTCAACAATTTATCATTCAGAAAATTTAATATCAATCTTAGTTCTAAACTAATTTTATAGATGATATAGAAAAGCTCATAAATTTTATGATGGATTATTCTATACACTTTGTAAATATTATAGTAAATAAAAAAGTTAGCCATCCATCATATATAATATTTCATATTATGTTTTTTTGACTAAAAAAGTTTTATTAGAGTTTTTATGGGCCTAATTCATGAATTTATTTATTTGAGCTTTTATGGGCCTAGATTCTTCTAACCAATATTGTAGTACAGATCCATTCAGGCTCATTAGGGTTGAATGACTTCAGTTTGCACAATAAAAGAGAGATTTTTCTTACTATCAAGCTGAATCTCAAACCCTAATTGTAATCTTCGCCGTCATGGGTCGTGTCATCAGAGCTCAACGTAAGGGTGCGGGTTCCGTCTTCAAATCCCACACTCACCACCGCAAAGGTCCAGCTAAGTTCCGTAGCCTCGATTTCGGCGAACGAAATGGATACCTCAAAGGAGTCGTTACGGAGATCATCCACGATCCTGGACGTGGTGCTCCGTTAGCTCGCGTCACTTTCCGTCATCCTTTCCGTTTCAAGAAACAGAAGGAGCTCTTCGTTGCCTCCGAAGGTATGTACACCGGTCAGTTCATTTACTGCGGTAAAAAAGCAACTCTCGTCGTCGGAAATGTTCTCCCTCTTAGATCTATTCCTGAAGGAGCTGTTGTCTGTAACGTTGAGCATCACGTCGGTGATCGTGGTGTGCTTGCTAGAGCTTCCGGTGATTACGCTATCGTTATCGCTCACAACCCTGACAACGACACCACTAGGTTTGTTTCATTAATCTAACCTGGACCTCATAATAAACCGGTTTATGATTCAATGCTTGGTTTAAATTGAATTTTGTGAATTTAAACCGGTTAATTATAAATTGATTAGGATTAAGTTGCCGTCTGGTTCGAAAAAGATAGTTCCAAGTGGATGCAGAGCTATGATTGGTCAAGTAGCTGGTGGAGGAAGAACTGAGAAGCCAATGCTTAAGGCAGGTAACGCATACCACAAGTACCGTGTGAAGAGGAACTCATGGCCTAAGGTTCGTGGTGTGGCTATGAACCCAGTTGAGCATCCTCATGGAGGAGGTAACCATCAACATATTGGTCATGCTAGTACTGTTAGGCGTGATGCACCACCTGGACAAAAGGTTGGTCTTATTGCTGCTAGGAGAACTGGTCGTCTCAGAGGTCAAGCTGCTGCTTTAGCTGCCAAGGCTGACTAGAGTTGTTAAAACTTAAAACTTTGGTTTCTCTTTACTGAAATTTGCAGTTTTGTTGCTTGCGTTTCCTTTTGAACCTTTGTTCTTAAATTCTAAACGTTTATTTGATAAGTCTTTTCTCTTTAAAAGCTTATGTATTCACAAACGATTTGAGTGTTGTTGAGCTTTTTAAGTTTGTTCTCTCGCTTATGTTGTTCCCTGTTTGATAAGATCTCTTGAGGAAGAACTGAGAAGCCAATGCTCAAGGCAGGCAACGTGTACCACAAGTACTGTGTTGAGCTAGGAACCCAGTTGAGCATCCTCATGGTCCATGGAGGTGGTAACCAGTAACAATGGTCATGCCACTTCTACACAACTTGGTCTTCTTGCTGGAAGGACTGGTTGTCTCAGAGGTCAAGTTACTGCTTCAGCTGCTAAGGCTGACTAGTGTTTTTCTATCTCCAAAAGAATTATTGTTGAGCATTTTAACTATATGTATAGTTAGATATAACTAGTTATATAGTTATAACTAGATATAACTATATGATAATTCAAAATAGTTTGAAAATTAAGTAAAAAGTTATAGGAGAATCATAATTTGTATCCTCAAGGTGGATTTTGCAGATTTGCATCATTTCAGTTTGGTATATGGTTCGAATTTTGTTTGATAACCGGATTACCAAACCTTCTAAACGACCAAGAGGGACTCGAATACTCATGTTCCGCGTGGCTAAGGGAGTTAATGGAGGTGGAGCCTGGAGAGACTTTTGAGGGACTCAACAAGGTTCATGTGGGAGGTGGTTCGTTCCTGGCTCAGAGTAGCTTAGACGGAATCTGTAATGGCTTTATCAGAGAAGTGTAACCGTAACACGAACCTTATCTCCCTCTTCTTGATCATCTATCTGCTCGACAAAGCTGTATGTATCAGGATTTCAAATCAGATCTCGGATACTGTCGTTGATTCTCCCGATCGTCCATTGAAATCGGCTGTTTTCGCTCTTGGAAGCTTCTGGAGATCAGAGGCCGTGTTTGGTTGTATCAATGGCGTCGTACGAACAACAGCTGGTTACGCCGGCGGAACGAAGACGAATCCGGAGTATAGAAACTTAGGGGACCATGCCGAGTCCGTACTGGTATGATACTTGATATCACCAATGTTTCATCTTACTTAGTATCCAATTTCTGTAGCTGAGTACCTTGTTTTGCTGCGTTTTTTTTGGCAATGTATGATCTTAGTGTATGTGTGATTGAAGTTAAACCTAAAATTTCTTAGTTCAGGATCCTCTAGATTTGTGTTGCTCTTGCTCTGTTACGAAATTGAGCTTTATATTTTGATATAGTGCCTATGCTGTTGATCTTGTTCAGGATCCTCTAGGTTTGTGTTGCTCTTGCTCTGTTATGAAATTGAGCTTTATATTTTGAGATAGTGCATATGTTGTGTTGATCTTGTTGAGGATCTTCTAGCTTTGTGTTGCTCTTACTCTGTTATGAATTGAGCTTTAACTTTTGATACAGTACCTTTGTTATGTTGATCGTGTTCAGGATCTTCTAGGTTTGTGTTGCTCTTGCTCTGTTATGAAATTGAGCTTTATATTTTGAGATAGTGCATATGTTGTGTTTATCTTGTTGAGGATCTTCTAGCTTTGTGTTGCTCTTACTCTGTTATGAATTGAGCTTTAACTTTTGATACAGTACCTTTGTTATGTTGATCTTGTTCAGGATCTTCTAGGTTTGTGTTGCTCTTGCTCTGTTATGAATTGAGCTTTACCTTTTGATATAGTGCCTATGTTGTGTTGATCTTGTTTTGGATCCTCTAAGTTTGTGTTGCCTATAGTGCCTATGTTGTGTTGATCTTGTTTTGATCCTCTAGGTTTATGTTGCTCTTATTCTGTAACTGTCTTCAGGTTGAATATGATCCAAGGATAATTCGTTATCGTCAACTCTTAGATGTATTCTGGTCTAGTCATGATGCTAGACAAGTGTTTGGACAAGGTCCTGATGTTGGTAATCAATACAGGTATAGAAGAAGTAAATCTCCACACACACCAACTGTTTTTAACCTAAAAAAACTAATACATCCGAATCATTTCGAAACAGATCTTGTATATTCACTAATTCTACTGAAGAGTTGAGACTAGCATCTACTAGCAAAGAAAGAGAACAGCTTAAATCAAGAAGCAGTATTGTAACCACTCAAATACAACAGCTAGGAACGTTTTATCGCGCAGAGCCTGACCATCAGGTTTATCTTTTAAGTCTCTCTGCATATGCTCGTTACTAGGTCTGTGCATTTGGATTTGGTTCGGATTTTTCGATTTTTGAATAACCTAAGTGAAACATTTTAAAAACCGAACAGAAACCGATTTAATTCGGTCAGAACTTTTTCGCTTTCAGTTCGGTTTTGCAAAAAAATAATTATCCGAAATAAACATCGAAACTGAAATCCGAAAAAAATCTGAAAATCTGAGAAAAAACCCAAAAAAATTCTGAGAACAAATCCGAAAAACCAAAAAAAATCCGAAAATAATTCAAAAAATAAAATAAAAACGTAAAAATCCGAAATCTCCCAAAAACTGAATCGAAACATTAAAACACCAAAAAACCCTTATATAATTCGATTTATTTCGGTTACCCGAAAAACCAAAATCTGAATCTGAAATCGAAAAATATTTAACCTATAAACCGCTCGGTTTTAGCACCTAAGGTTCGGTTTCGGTTTGGATTTTTGCCCATCCCTACTCGTTACAAAGTTAATCCAGACTATAAACTGTAACCTGTGTTACATTCATACATGGACTGAGTTGTGTTTTTTGACTTTGAATCTACAGAAGTTCGAGCTGAAACAACATCCGTTTCTTATTCAGCTAATAGGAAACATGGCAGAAGAAGAGCTGGAGAGATCAGCTCTAGCCACGAAACTAAATGGGTATGCAGCTGAGCTGTGCCCGCCTAGAATCCAGAAACAGATCGATTCTAGAGTTAATGAGATTATTAGAAAAGGTTGGCCCGTCTTGAGAGACATCTAATATATAAAAAGTCTAATGACTTGTCAGATGTAACTTTTGGTTGATTCTTTTGACCAGGAACTGGTCATATACATATATCATTAAAGTGTTTGTCTTTACTCTTTGTACCTTTGAGTGATGATTGTTCACATAGTATATACTTTTAATTTCTTAAATAGATGACTTCCATTACAATTCTTGGATGTTTGTCTTTGATATAAACACACGATTGACATGTGCACAGGTATTAATTAATTATATAAAAAATAAATTAATTTGAATTGTTTTTGTCGAAATAAGCTATTACAAGAGAGTTTTTTTTTAACAATATGGGAAATAAAGCACTTGGCCCGTTAGGCTCGGAAACGAGCCCAAATTTCTGTCGAGCCCCGTCATGGTTTGCCAAATTTCTTTATGGAGCAAGAAAGCTAGGTATGTTGAAATCAATCCTCACTGCTATCCCAACATATGCTATGTTACGTTTCAGAATTCCAGTAAGTCTATGCAAAAGAATCCAGTCAGCTCTAATTAGATTTCGTTGGGATATAAATCAAGAAAAAAAAATGGCAAAAGCAATATGAGATGGAGGACTTGGCTTTAAAGACATTAAGAGTTTCAATGTAGCAAAACTGGCATGAAAAATCCTAAACCAACCTAATTGCCTACAGGCTAAGATTTTAGTGAACAAGTATTGTCAGCACTCATAAAATGATGTCAAACCACAACCTACAAACTCACATGGTTGAAAAAGAATTCTAGATAGAAGAGATTTGCTAAAAGACAACATTGGCAAGGGTATCTGATATGATTCCTATGAAACTATATGGTCCAATTACACATAAACAACAAAGGAATGGAATATAGACAAGATAAAAAACACAGTACCTGACCTGCTTCAGGAGATTCTATGTCTACGACCAAGCTACTCAGGTAAAGAAGACGCTTACAACTGGCTGCTACTGGACACAAGGCAATATACAACAAAATCTGGTTATAGCACAACAGGAGAACCATCATCAATCCAAGACATAAATTGGATGAAAAAAATTTGGTCTGGTACCTTTTCACCAAAATTAAAAGTATTCCTATAAAAAAATTCTCTACAAGGCAATCCATATTGGATTAATCACGGTTTAAATGTAAACTCTGACTGTGTAAGATGTGGTGAGCGGTAGATAATCAATCACTTTTTTTTCATTGTCAGTTTGCTCAAAATGTCTGGAATCATGTAAAGCTTTGTTAATACCCTTAAAGCAGCTTCAAATTGGATTAAGAACATGACCTTTGTTTCCATGGATATGCTGGAACCTATGGTACGCGAGAAACTGATAAGCTCAAACTCCGGTTCCTCTTTATTTATCAACAAAACCAGGTACAATTCATTAGAGAGGCTAATCACAACATAGAATAGCTCATCTCTCTCAATGGCACATCACCATTTTCATACATCATTCAACATAATATCTCCTAAACAATGGAGCTATCTATTTATACTCTATACAGAAATTTGAATATAGAAAAGTTAGTTACAACAATTCAAATAGAATAATAAACCTGTATCGTCTGCGCTCTTGTTTGCTGTTGCTCCTTCTTTAATTCCCTTAGCCTCTTTATTCTCCTCCAAACCTTTACGTATTACTTGTGTTTGTGCCAGCTCATTAATATGTTGTCCAGGTGGCTCTGATACTTCCTTATTTGACTTTCTTTTCCTCACATATACCTTTAACAACTTATCAATACCCCCTCCATTTAAACTCAGCTTGTCCTTAAGCTTTAAATCTGGAAACTGATGCTTTAAAACTTGTACACTCTCCCAAGAGTCTTCATGTGAAGGCAGTCCTTTTCAATGTACTAATGCCTCAAGTACCCCTTGATTATTGTACCTAGTCTCCGATATTTCTTCTGGTAACAGTATGAAACCATCCAATTCAAAATCCAAAGTAGGCAGCGGATTAACTTGGTGGTGAGCACCCAAAACCGGTTTCAACTGTGAGACATGAAAGACGAGATGAATCTTTGATGTTGAAGATAATGCTAAACGATAAGCCACTTGCCCAATCTTCTCCATAATTTCAAAAGGACCATAAAACTTTGTCGATAACTTCTGACAAAATCTTTTAGCCACCGTATGTTGTCGATATGGTCTCAATTTCAAATACACCATATCACCCACAACCAAATTCAAATCCCTCCTGTGCTTATCTGCATTATTCTTCATCAGCTGCTGTGCATGTCTCAAATGTTGTTTAATTTGCTGCAACATCCTATGACGTTCTTTTAACGACTGTTCCAGTACAAAATTCTTAGTTGAATTGTCCTCAAATCTGATAATTGCAGGAGGCTCTCTCCCATACACCACCTTGAATGGACTTGTTTTAAGAGCTGAATGAAAAGAAGTATTCTACCACAGTTCCGCCCATGAAAAATACTTTGCCCATGTTCTTGGATGAGCGGAAGCATAACACCGCAAATACGTCTCCAATGACCGATTTAAAACCTCTGTTTGACCATCCGTTTGAGGATGATAAGCAGTATTATATTTAAGTTTCGTTCCAGCCAGCTTGAAACTATCCACCCAAAAACTGCTTTGAAATATCTTTGCTCGATCTGAGACAATTGAGGCGGGATATCCATGTAATCGTACAATCTCCTTGTTAAAAATCCTTGCCACATCTACCGCATGAAATGGATGTTTTAGTCCCATAAAATGGCCATACGTACTGAGTCTATCAACTACCACCATGATTACATTAAATCCGTGTGATATAGGAAGACCTTCCACGAAGTCCATACTAATATCCTCCCAAATCTGTGTTGGTATTGGCAACGGTTGCAATAATCCAAAAGGAGACAGTGTTGAATATTTGTGTGTTTGACACACACTACATTCAGCCACATACTTTTGCACATCCTTAAGCATTCCTAACCAATAAAAAGATTGATGAATGCGTTTCAACGTCTTAAGAACTCCTCCATGACCACCAAACAGTCCTGAATGATACTCTTGCAATATCAACTCCTTAAAACGGGATTCTTTAGGTAATACCAGTCTATTCTTATACCACAAATAACCAGACTTCACTGTATAACTCAATAACTCTTCTGGCTGCTCTAACACTCGTTTCTTTAATTTTTAAATTGTACCACATTCATTTATTTCTTGATATACCTCCTGTAACTGAAGAGGAAATGGAACTGTAAAAGCAAACAACAATGGAACTGTAGCACATAATCTAGAATATTGAATTCGAGATAAACCATCTGCATCTTTATTCTCCACTCCTGGTTTATAAAAAATATCAAATTCATATGGCAACAGCTTGTGCAACCATTTTTGATACTCCATTGTAACCTCCCTTTTTCCCCATAAAAACTTCAAGCTCTTTTGATCAGAGTGAATCGCAAATCGATGGCCTAAAAGATAATGTTTCCATTTCTGTACCGCCAACACTATAGCCATTAACTCTCGCTCATAAACACTCTTCAACTGTTCCTTTGGAGTGAGTGAGTGACTAAAGAAAGCTATGGGTCTTTTCTCTTGCATCAAAACTGCCCCTAATCCAAAACCTGAGGCATCAGTTTCAACTACAAACTCCTTTGTGAAGTTAGGTAATGCCAACACTAGAGCTGATGTCATGGCTTCCTTCAAAGCTTCAAACGCCTCTGTAGCTTGATCATTCCAATTAAAATTGTCTTTTTTAAGAAGCTCAGTCAGCGGACGAGCTATCATGCCATACCCTTTTATAAATTTCCTATAGTATCCCGTTAGTCCAAGAAAACCTCTCAACTCTTTAACATTCCGAGGTGTTGGCCAATTACTCATAGCCATTGTCTTTTCCGGGTCTGTGGATATTCCTTGAGCTGTAATAATATGGCCTAAGTAGTCAATCTGACCCTTAGCAAATAGACACTTCTTTTGATTAGCATATAACTTGTGTGTTTTCAAATAACCGTAGCACCACCACCAAATGTTCAACATGATCTGCTTCATTGGCACTATAGATCAATATGTTATCGAAAAACACTAATATAAATTTCCTCAAATAAGGTCTAAAAATCTCGTTCATAAGGGCTTGGAAAGTTGCTGGCGCGTTTGTTAATCCAAATGACATTACTAAGAATTCATAATGACCATCATGAGTACGGAATGCAGTTTTCTCAATATCCTCTTCTTGCATTCGTATTTGATGGTAACCAGAACGAAGATCCAATTTCGAATAAACTCTGGCACCTTCTAATTCATCCAAGAGTTGATCGATTATAGGGATTGGAAACTTGTCTGGAACAGTAGCTTTATTAAGAGCTCTATAGTCCACACAAAAGCGCCATGATTGGTCTTTCTTCTTCACCAATAACACGGGGCTAGAGTATGGACTTCGGCTCTGTCTAATAGTACCTGCTACTAACATTTCTTTAACCAATGTCTCCATTGCTTCTTTTTGAGCATGAGGGTATCGGTATGGTCTGACACTTATAGGTCCCATACCTGGTAATAACCTGATAGAATGCTCTCTGCCTCTCAAAGGAGGTAAAGATGTTGGTTCTGCGAATATATGAGAGTATTGTTGCAATACAGATTCAATTTGAGGTGGGATAATGACAGCAACAGACTCCTCAACCACATGTGCAGCTAATGAATATTACATCTCTTCCTCTGACCATGGAATGTGAGGTTGAACTGATAAAGTAGTTAACTGTGAGTCCACATCTCCCTGTAGCTTAATCTCCCTACCTTCATACTTGAAAGAATATCCATGAGTTTGCCAATTCACCATACATTCTCTCAAGGTGCTTAACCATTTGATTCCAAGAATAACATACACCTGTCCCAAATCGAGTGTGATAAAATCTGCTACAAAAGAGCAACCTTGAATTTGGAATTTCACATTTACACAAATTCATGTGCCTTTAACTGCCACTTCAGTCCCCAACAAAATATTGAGATTTGTATTTAGCTCCTCTTTCAACTTCAGTTTCTTTGCTATAGAGGGCGTTATGAAATTGTGAGTAGCTCCACTATCGAGCATAAACACCACTGTTCCTTTCTTGATTACTCCCTTCATTTTAGTAGTGTTTGGAGTTGATATCCCCAAGAATGAACAGAAGGACAAGGACATACATTGAGCTTGGTGAATCAAACTCATGAGTATTAACATAATCCTCATCTTGTAATACTTCGACCATAAAATCATCAAGCACTGTTAACACTCTCAATTCTTTGTGTGGACAATGATGATCCTTACTCCAAGGACCATATCATCTAAAACAAACTCTTCTCTTTCTCATATCATCTAGTTCTTCCTTTGAATGTGTCTTTTGTGGTCTCCCTCCCGAAACAATATTTTTCTCTGGAACTTTTATAGCCACTGAACTGTTTGCTTTTGATGTCCACACTGGAGTACTAGATTGTACCTTGTTGAATCCCACTGGCTGCCTTTTTTCTGTAGGAGCAGAATATCCAGTTGAGTTCATTGTTTGTCTAAGCTGGCTGTTTTCCATGACCAATGCAGTAGCAATAAGCTCCGACAACGAAGTCGGTTTCATCATAAAAACCAGTTCCTGCATATCCGGCTGTAATCCATTCAAAAAAATTCCCTCCAATTGATTGTCATTTAACCCACTCACTTGTGAGGACAACTCTTCAAATTGACTAACATATTCAGCTACAGATCCTGACTGTCTAATGCAGCATAAACTTTGACAGGGACCTTTGATTCTCAAGTTACCAAACCTTAACAACATTTTATCCTTAAAGTCTTTCCAACTACGAAAAGAATTTCTATTCATCTCCCAATGATACCAACTCAACGGAGCATCTGATAAGCTGACAGAAACGTGATCTAATACTTCAATTTCAGTCAACTGAGCAATGCGACCATATCTTTCAACTTTAGCAATCCAGCCGTATAATCGTTCACCATCAAATACAGGTAAATCAATGTGTTTCAATATACGGTTTCTCCTAACTACCTCATCATCATCCCTATTTCTATGTTCCGGGGTCAGAAAAGGTACCTGAAACTCTGGAGAAGCATCACGCGAAGATTTGCTTGGGCCATCACCAGTTTTATTTCGCAAAATCGTTTGCATCATCACCTTAATTTCAGCTTGCTCTTTCTGTGAATATTGTTGAAATTCCAATTGCGATCGTTTCATCTCAGTTATCTGTTTGGTAACTACGTTTACTCGATCCACAAAATCAGCAAAAACACCAGGATCCACTGGTGCTTCCGTCATTAACGCCGGCGAATCATCTATCGGAGACAGTTGTTGTTTCTTCGTCATCGCTGCGTTACTGAGTCACTCGGAACTCGTTCGATCTCAGTTTCACCGCACCAATTGATAAGCTCAAACTCCGGTTCCTTTTTATTTATCAACAAAACCAGGTACAATTCATTAGAGAGGCTAATCACATCATAAAATAGCTCATCTCTCTCAATGGCACATCACCATTTTCATACATCATTCAACATAATATTTCCTAAACAATGGAGCTATCTATTTATACTCTATACATAAATTTTAATATAGAAAAGTTAGTTACAACAATTCAAACAGAATAACAAACCTGTATCGTCTGCGCTCTTGTTTGCTGTTGCTACTTCTTCAATTCCCTTAGCCTCTTTATTTTCCTCCGAAGCTTTACGTATTACTTGTGTTTGTGCCAGCTCATTAATATGTTGTCCACGTGGCTCTGATATTTCCTTATTTGACTTCCTTTTCCTCACATATACCTTTAACAACTTATCAGAAACAAATTCATTTTCGAAAAGCGAACTATAACTGCAGATGAAACGATTATTTAAGCGCTAGTAGAAACAAGAGAGTGGCAAAAAGCAAAATGTGCTCCCGTAGATCACAACCGTAACTCACCAGATGGATCTCTGAAGAAACCTCCGAAAGAACCCTAATTTGCAATACAGATGCGGCTTGGCATTCACAAGATAAAGCAGCTGGTTTCGGTACTCCTCCTAGAATGAGCATAATCTCAAGCGTTAGTCTCCTCTCCTTTAATGTTAGACTTAATTGACATCAAATATTTTCTTGGCCACATATGTAAATCTTCACCATACCATGTTTAATAATATTTTGCGTTTATAGAATAAAATTTAATATTGGCATTATTCATTGACTTTTATATGGACTTTCATCTTTTGCATGAATGCTAATTTTCAACATAAATATTTCTCTTAAAGAAGTTTTATTGATTTCAGGGTAATTAACTAATTATAGATTCCTGAATAATTAATATATGTATATCTAAGATTTGTTCATATTTATTTTTCACTGAAATTTTAATTTTTTTTATTAAATCCATAAATTATGTTTAAATATAGTGAACTCAAATCATTGTTGAATAACATAATAAACAAACTATCTCCAAAAATAATGGAATATATATGAACCAAAATGTGGGTTTTAATTTATCTTTCTTAAAATTACCAATCCAAAAGATGTTTTTATCAAAACATAACAGACAAACTATATATTAATAAAAATTAGAATATGATGGTGAAGACAAAGTTATGATAACATAAAAATATCAATCATATATTATAATTATTATAACAAAACACACAAAAATACAAAACAATTGACAACTCATACACATATTTATGCCCCAATATATACAAATTCCTTTATTTATTCCAATCAACAAAAGATGTATATACCATAAATACATCTCCACACAAAACTAAGCATAAAATATATAAAAAAGGAACCCAATAAAAGGGTATTTAATATTAATTATTTAATTTAATTAATACATAATGATATCATTAGCCATGATTGGTTGGTTAGAGTAAACCGAACCACCCCAATGATTAACACCACTCATCATCATATCATTATAATATCCATCATTACTAATAATCCCAACCGTAAGATCATCAAATCCACAGCCGTCGATCTGGTCAACACCAAATCCTGAACCGTTCGTTGTTGTGACAAGATCAACGATCTCGTTGAGAGATTGAAGTCTGTTACTAAGCTCTAACATCTGAGCATTGAGAACAGAGTTCTCAGCTTCGATCTTCATGTAAAGCTGAGATGTGATTGTGAGACTGTTTAAGATCTGACGGTTGTCGTTTGAAAGCTGATTGATCTGAGCCGTTAAATCATCTACATGTTTTTGTTTACGTAACCTTGATCTACGAGCTGATTCTCGATTTGATAACATTCTTTTACGTTTCCGGTCATCGACGACGGTTGGATTNTGGATGATGCCATGTAGTAACAAAAAAGGACAGATTTATTTTAATTTTAATTTTTAGTTTTTTTTTTGTTGGTAATTAATTAATATTTTGGAGTATTTTGACAATTCATGAAACGTTGTAAAACCAGTAGAGGAAGACGACGGAGAAAGATTGAACAAGGTGGGTTCTACGGCGGAGAGCAGATTTAACCGTGAGCCCAGAGAGCAAGATTTCAGAGAGAACCGGAGTCATTAGTTTCCGATCATCCAAGATTCTATTTTTTATGTATTTACCTCGACGAGTAACGATCTAAACTTATTTTTTTTTTGACGTAAGAACAAAAAATAAACAAAGGAGAGAAATATAAAAAACTGGAGAATGATTATAATTAAGAGATGAGGAAGAAGATTAGATTTGTGAAGGAGGAAGAGGTTTTTGATGAAGGGTATGTTGTGGTTTATATAGAAACCAAATCTCAAGCATCCACTTTACTTCTGTAATAAATAAATAATTAATTAAATAAATATATAAGAAAATAGTGGATGGTGCTTCGTGGAAGCGATGAGCCCTTTGTTTTATTATTTTTTATTAAAAGTTTTAAATTAAAAAAATATGAAGGTGGGTGTATATTGCTTTTTTGTTGTTGGTAATGGTACTTTTCATTTGTTATTATAAGACTGTATTTTTATAGAACTATTAATGAAGGATGGATTTGTGTGGTTTAATTAGGCTGGTGTGATTAATGATGGTCAAATAGGTGAGTAAAATGTTGACCATTGCATTGTTGTTACTTGTTAGGAAAATGCTATAAATGTCTTTGATGAATTTGACAATTTGGTAACATAATTGAATACAATAGTTTTGAATATTTTGATATATTATACTCCTTCAAATGTAATGGTTTAACTTCTAAGCAAACTAGGTATAAAGAAATAGTTTTTGCAATGGTCTAACTTTTAAAGAAAAAATTGTTTACTCACTAAATTTAATAGTTTATGTTGAATCGGTTTATTTTAAAATTAGATATAAGTTTACTCAGTATAATTTAATAGTTAACTAACTTTGTTTAGGTTAATTTTAGCATAATAACTAAAATTCAAACAGATTTTTGAATTTATATTAAATTTAATTTGATTTTAACACGATGAATTAGTTCATGTATAAAAACTCAATATATCGATAATTTATGTCTAAGAAAAATATATATAATAAAATATATTTTTATAAAATGTTTTGAGATAAACTATTTCATAATAAAAAAAATATTTACTGAGATTTAAAATATAATTATAAAGATTTGTAGAATTGATATTTTCATTCATCTCTCCATAATTTATGTTATTTATTTAATGAATAATTAAAAATTAATCAGTACTTTTTTATTTTGTTAATAATATCATAATAGTTAATCCATAATTAGTTTAAAAACAATAAAGTTTTGTATATTTCACACTATTTAGTATACTGTTACTTCATTGTAAGTGTGAAATAAGTTACTCTAATTTTTGTTCTTTTTTTTAACTCTATAAATGTGGTCTTATTCAATGAATTATTCTATTAAAAATAAAAATTTACTCTTTTTAAAAAATCATAATAAAAATAAATAAGATATACATATTTAGTGTACTCCTAGTTATTTTAAAATCTTTTATTTCTTTCATATACATATTATATTTTTGTACAGCCAAAATCATGATTTATATATATAAAATCTTATGATTATAAATAATTTTACATTGCATCGTACAAAATTCTACCGTTTAGTTTATTTTAACTTTTAGTTATTCATGTACTATAATATACTACGTCGTTTTTGACGGGAATATCTTTTATATATCTGCACCGTCGAAACCGCATGTATTGGTGCAATCCATTTCGTCTTAATATACTTTAAAATTAACTAAATTATTTTTTAGCAAAGAAAACCAAAATATTAAAAATAAATATATATAAAGGAATTTAATACTTAAGCTACTAAATTAATTATTTAGCAAAAATAGCTAAAATATTAAAAATATATATATATGTCTATATTATTTAACTACTAACCGCTAAGCAGAGGCAGAAGACAATAATCACATGGGTCCAAGATCCAACTGTCTTTAGCTAATCTCTTCTAGAACTTCATAAACATTTTTAAATGTATAAACTATTTCTAATCTATCAAATCAGTCCCTAATTTGAGATGGAAATAACTATTAATTAAAACATTGTGGTTAGGTGAATCCATATTAACATTATTATTATATCTTTTAATAAGTTTGTAAATGATTAAATTTATTGATTTTTAGAGGAATATCCTAAAACGCCATAAATACATTTTTATACAAAATTTTCTTTAGAAAGACAATACTTTAGCGTATTTTTAAAGAAAATATTTAAAATGTTCCCCAATTAATTTTCCACCATATATTGAGGACTCTGTCTTTATCATAATACGTATTAATTTTATTGTTGTTATATATTATTATTATTATTGTTATCAATTTCAATTTTTTTAGTGTTTTACTTTAACAAATGACGTCCTGGTTTACGTATCAGGCATTAACAAATAAGAAGATACATTATGTTTTTAAAAATATTAAAAATGAAAATGTAAAGTTAGGTTGAGAGTGAGAGGGACCATCAAAATATGGCATACTCTTTTTATTTTATTTTTAATCTTTATTATTATTTTTTGTCAAAACACAACAGCTATATCCATATATGTAATATAAAGTTAATAGTATAGCCTAACATAAATATGTAGATTTTCAAATTGGGTTCAACTATTTTGGATATTATACGCGAAACAAAATATTTAGATTAAAATATTTTTATTTTATAACATATTTTTAAATATATAAAATCAAAATTTTAATTTATAAAAAATCAACTAAATACTAATCTTATATAAAGTTTTCAAAATTTAAATTTAAAATATATTATTAACCAAAAAAACATGGTTTTATTTTATAAAATGGACAAAAATGGCTGCTTAATGAGTCACAATTGTTGGCTCTAGCTTTTGTGAAAGATAAGAAAATTGTGGAAAGATGAAGAAAAAAGTAACACTTAATAAATTTAATAAAACAAAGTCATTTACATGTAACCACAGTCCATAGGTCAGACCTTAAATTGGACCATTCCTATTTTAAGAAAAATATTTGTAAATTAATTTAAAATTGGCAAAGAAAGAGATGTTAAATAATTAATTTTATCTCACTTTAATGTTGTAGGTAATGAGGAATATTCCAAACAATGATTTATTTAATATTCATTGAACCTCTTTATAAATGTTAAAACATGAATTGACATATCATTATGTCACTTATATTATGATTATTGAGATATTGTATACTTTTA
The DNA here is from genome assembly GCA_000411055.1 of Leavenworthia alabamica. Classification (NCBI taxonomy): domain Eukaryota; kingdom Viridiplantae; phylum Streptophyta; class Magnoliopsida; order Brassicales; family Brassicaceae; genus Leavenworthia; species Leavenworthia alabamica. The sequence goes on from KE156758.1 coordinate 55,744, forward strand.
AGTCAGCATTTTCGGCACATTATATAATTATTTCATATAGCTTTATATTAGTTCTTTTATATTTTGTTAAAAAAAATCTTAGTTATTATTAAATATATAAAAAAATAGATTGAGTTAGCCTAAATCTACATGGCTGTTTATTTGGTTCAATATTCGATTTTCAGAAATTTTATCGAATTAAATCTAATAAAATTTTTTGATCGTTGGTGTTAATCGGTTTTAAGAAAATTCATTTAGTTTGAATAATTCAAATAAACAGTATAAATTGATTATATCAAACTAAATCAAATCGAAAATATAACTAAAACTAATATTATTTTAATTAAATTGATTATCTAAAATCGAATAACGCAAGACCAAACACACCGAACTAAATGCCTATAAATAAATGAATTGGTTTTGTTTATTATACATTAATGGGTATTGTATTAAATAATTGTATTGTTTAAAACAATATTAGTGTGTTTTTAGTAGTTTAACAGAGCAGTCACTAATATATAGGAATAATCAAAGAAAAAGCTCCTTCACCACTAAGCAAAGCCTCAGCAAAACTAGCTTTATAGTTTATATTACTTATGTTCTAGAATATTACAAAGGTCATGTGCTTCTCTGTCTAAAGTGATATCATTCTCAGCATCTTTTAGAAGTTGGGAAAATCACAATTGATTTTGTTGCGTCACCATCAGATAAGAAAATTATTTTGTTATGTTACTTCGAATTCAAATATCCATATGTATGTATATATAGGGTTATATTTATAAAACAATATATATCTAATATTTATAATTTAGTTGTAATATTTAAGTATGTTATATGTATATTTTTATAATAAAATGTCTAACAGTTTGATTAGAAATGTTAATTGAATTTAGATTTGATTTTAATTTGAGTTATTTCATTATATAACATAAGTATATTCATTTATTACAACCAAATTAAGAAATTATGTTTACTTAATACATAAATTGAGGAAATGGATAAGGTAAACCGGTTAAGCACAAAAGGACACGTGTCATACGTACATTGAGAGCCGGTGAAGTTAAAAAACCTAACTAACAGTAATGGCCTAATGGGCCTTAAAATTGCGTCCACTACAATAGTTTGGTAATCCTCTGTCACATACGGAGGCTTTTGACTTATGAGAATAAAAACCAAAAATTTTGAAAGTGTGGCTGCTGGGATTCGAGCCCAGGTCTCCACGGCCACAACGTGGAATTCTTACCACTAAACTACAGCCACTGTGTTGTTTATTTATCTATAAATGTACAATTTATATAAAGCGTCATCATGAATCATATTAACAATTTCCAAATACAAACTTACATAGTAAAGACTAAACAAATATAATAATTAAAGACAATAAGAATCAACAGCTTCTAAAATATAAAGATATTAAGAATTAACTACAAATTATTTTTGTTGTTGTTGCATTACAATAATTTTAACTATTATTATATGTTGATGTAAATTTGCATGATGCACAAACCCATCTTAAAGTTTTATTGCGTTCTTAGCAAAATAATTTTTTAAACTTTTTTCTTTAGTAATCATTTTATAAAAAAGCTTTGTTTTTTAAAAAAAAAAATTTTGGAGATTTTTTTAAATTTTTTTTCAAGTTTGTATTTGGATCTATGACAAATGTCAATTATGCCTTAGATTAGAGATAGATTTTATGATGCGGATAAACCATCAAAAATATATATACAACCAAACAAAACAAAAGACAATGATTTAATTTTTACCAATATAACACAATAATATAATCTTATTTGAAAATTTTCTTAATTTATTTAGTAATTTTTGAAATTTCTTTTTCCTTTCCTTTTACAAGCTTTCTTCTTCTTCACACAATTTAAAGAACCATTATACTTTTCATCATCATCATCAGTTTCTTTAGCTTTACAAATAAAAGCTTCTTCTTTCTTCTTCTTGCTTCTCTCAACCTTCTTCTTCTCAACAAAACTAAAAACTCCACTAAGAACAACATCAATATCATCATCTTGCATTAACTCTTCAGCTAACTCAGCTGGAGTAACCTCTGTTGAATCAATCAATTTCTCGATTTCTTCACATAAAGGATGGTTTAAAGAATCTAAACCAAGGTAATTAGATACCAATGTTCTAAATCCTAAACCTGTACAATAAGACATATTTATATGAACATCCATTCTTCCAGGACGTAATAGAGCTGGATCAAGTCTTTCTTTATGATTTGTAGTGAATACAATGATTCTCTCATCTCCAAAACTTGACCATAACCCATCTATGAAGTTCAAAATCCCTGATAGAGTCACCTGTTCATCAACACACAAAAACAATCAAAATTCAATAGTTCTGGGCAGAAAACCGAATCAAACACAAAATATTCTTTAAAAAAAAGATCTTACCTTTCCTGTAGCTTCTTCAGTTTCTTGATCAACCTTAGCTTCTCTATCTCTAACCTCAGCATTACAATCAATATCTTCAATAACCAAAATCGAACGATTCTTTGTAGACAATAAGATTCTTTTCAATTCACCATTATCATAAATAGTACTAAGTTCAAGATCAAACACATCAAACTTTAAGTAATTAGCCATTGCAGCAATCAAACTTGATTTACCAGTTCCTGGTGGTCCATATAACAAGTAACCTCGTTTCCAAGCTTTACCAACTCTTTTATAAAACTCTCTTCTCTTCAAAAACCTATCTAAATCATTAATAAGCTTCTTCTTCATATCAGGATCCATTGCTAAGGTTTCAAATGTTGATGGATGTTCAAGACTGATACATCCCCAGTTCCCACTTGCATACCCATCATCATCATCATTTCCATAAACATCTCTACTGTAAAGCTTAATAACTCTTAGATTCCTTTTGATCTCTTCTGATTCTTCAACGACATGGTTTAAGTAAGATCCAATGATTTTATCTTTAAGCTTCTTCTCAAATGTGAGTTCATAGTAACTTTTCACGTTAACGCCTTTCTCGTTCTCTGATTGAATGTAACTCCATTTCACTTGTGAGTTCTCGTAAGTATCGAAGATCTCTTCACCTTTCTCGATTGAGATTGTGAAATATTTTTGTTTTGGAATTTTACCAACTCGTAATCGCTCTGCATCAGGTCCGATTTTGTTACGGAGGTATATCTCCGCCGCGTCGAATACTTGGTTGCTGTAGCATCCGAAGTTTTCGTCGATGATTATAGTGAGATTCTTCGATTTTGGAGTGAAGAACCGGTCGAGTAAACCGGATAAGTATGAACGGAGCTGAACCGGTACGAAATCGTGAAGCATTGATTTAAAGAGCATTAAGAATCCGGTTAAGGATGCGTAAGCTGAGAACAGAGACGATGGTGAAAAAGAAAAATCCGATGAAGGAAACATCTTTCCGGGGAAATTTTCCGATTACCTAAAAAATTTAAGAAAGGGGTTTAAGTTTAAGAGAAAAGGTGTTTGTTGGGTGAGTAAGCAACTGAGTACAACGATAGTTTTATAGACCGCACATGCCAAGTATTTATTTATTTATATTTTTTATTATTATTTTAATTTAAATAAAAGTTTTCTCGAGGAAAAGAGACTTGCAGAGGAAGGAAGCTTGCGTTGCAACTTGCAAGGACTAAGAAGATGGTTCCGTGTACACGTCAGCGGTCAATTTTGGAATCCACTTGATTTCTTGGTCTTTTTATTGGTGCGTTGACAAAATGAAGAAATTGTCAAATAAATTGAAGTAAAATAAAAATATATTATTTTGTTTATAATAAAATTCAACTATACGTGATGTTTGTAAACCAATTTTGTCGGTTGAACATGTATGCAAAACAACTATACACATTTATTTTTTGTAGAATTTATATATCGTTTAACACAAATCAAAACCTAACAATATTATTCTAAGTGGAGAAATATATTATACATAAAAACATTATGAAACAACTATGCACAGACCTAACTTTTGTACAACTTAGGTCTCTAATTTTTACGTGTCTCTATGTTTTTTCTAATTTTTTTTCGTGTCTTCAACATAACAGAAAAAAACTCAATTTTTGCTCTAATAGAACTCTGTTTTCTTCTGTTCATGAATGATATTTAACTTGTGAGAAATTACAACTAGCTATGGGCAAAATAACCTACCCAAAATACACAACCCGAACTCATCCAAAAAACATTACCAAATTATTAATGTGGGAGAGAACTCAGCTGTCTTTAAGAAAAACGCACCAAGCAGCGATGAGGAAGATGATGAAATAGAAACAAAAAGGGTGCTGCTGGTTACCGGGAAGTGATGCCAAGTATGTCTCTCCTCTCTTCTTAAAAAAATTGCAGACAGATCTAGGTTTCATATGGTAAATAACCCGGTTAGTGAGTTAGATTATGGTGTGAGTATGGGCTGTTACATATTCACTGGTGGTTCGGTTAGCTAGGGGCTGAATATGTCTTATATGACCGTTGTGCTCTAGATAACCCTAGTCAATGTGTATTTTGACAGAGAAAAGAAACCGGAGGAAGAGAAGACGAAAACGAAGAAAAGGAAGAGAGGCAGGAAGAAGCAGGACAAGGCAGTCGCAGGTGAAGATGATGTGGTAAAAGATTTTGTGTTTTCTGATGAAGAGGAAGACAAAGATGAAGAAGAGTGACACAACCACTCCTCGTGGCTACGTCATAAACCCGTAAGACCGAATTTTTAAAACTTTTCTAAAACCATAATATACATAACATATAAATACTATATATATACAGCGGAAGATAAGATACTATATCAAACCGATACCAACCCCGGTATCCAAAAATACANGTTTCAATTGGATCCTCCTCAATCCAATTATCTAACCCTCAAAGATCCGGTATCGATTTCCGTGATTCGAATCCTTGTTCCCGGTAAATTTCACCTCGGAAATTCACACGTACGTCATCCGCACATCTACGGATGTTACAAAGAGGATAACAAAGCAGCTGACGAAATTGCAGATCCTCAACCTAAGAAGAAGACTAAAGTCAATTATAAGACCTGGCATAAGGCTTATAAGTAGAAGAAGAAGCCACAAGTAGCTTAGTTTTTCTTTACAATACTAAAATTAACTTCTTTTTTTCTTTTTAAGTTGTGCATTACGAAAATGCATCAAGTGAAACTTTTTTCTTAACTAGTAAAATCAAAGTAAAGCAAACAGGGAGGACTGGACCAGACTGGTTTTCTCATTAGCGTGGCAAGTCAGCTTCGTTGTAAACTCCGTAGAGATCGCTGCGCTTCAAAACATTACATTATTTGTGTAAAAATACTTCTAGTGTTTTAAGTAGAAGAACAAACTTACATTGAGTCCTTAATTGCGTCTATGGCAGCTTGAGCTGGGAGGAAAGCTTCAACTTCGACTTCCTTGTTCTCGTTCTTCTTGTCTACACGTATAGTGTTATTAAGTGAAAAAACAATGCATACGCCAACACAAAATTATTGAAGTTAAAATGTAACATGAGATGTTATTTTGTGGATACAGTCCTCAAAGAAGCAGCTGATTTCAGCTAGACGGTGAGGAGGAAGCTCTTTGATGTCTCTGTAGTGACGGAACTCTGGATCATCAGCACATACTGCAATGATCTTGTCGTCTTTTTCACCCTGGAAGTTTCAGAACAAGGTCATGGTTTTTTACCAAGGAGGTAATACATGACAGAAATAGAACTGGGTTCATTGTTACCTGGTCAATCATGGGCATTAGACCAATAGCACGAGCACGGAGGAATGCTCCAGTTAGCACAGGCTCCTACATAATAGTTTATCAAGTTGGTTATTTCATAGTCTGTTTATGAACATGAAGCTAAGATGAGGCGAGAGAAAGCACCTGCATAAGTACCAAGACATCTATTGGATCATTGTCTTCACAGATCGTTCGAGGAATGAAACCGTAGTTGTGTGGGTACACAATGGATGAGTAGAGAACACGATCAACCTAGAGAGGACACATCATTTAGTGGTCAGAACATTTCCTTCAATAGCAAATACAATGCATCCAGAGACTATCAAAGTACATTGTACCTTAATAAGGCCACTCTTCTTGTCTAGCTCATACTTAACCTTGCAACCTTTGCTAATTTCAATAACCTGACAAAAATTGAAGCTCGTTTAAGAATCGAAGAATCACCAGCAGTCACTTTCTTGACATTGATCTAATCTTCCACAGTACAAAAGGAGATAAAAACTTACGCAGTTGAAAACAGCAGGAGCTTCAGGACCTGAAAAATTCAACAAACATGATCCATTGCAGTGATAATGGATTGGACTCACATAACTATATAAGTAACAAAGAGAATGATAAGAGATTGGCCTACCGATCTCCAAGTCATGCCAAGGATGAGCAGCAAGTGGTCTGTATGTGAAGGCTGAAAAGTGTCTCTCGTTAAGGGTAATACCAGAGTCCTTGGCACTTCCTTCATCTTTGTTATCATCCATATCGAATGTTCCCTGTAACTTGAAAAAAAATAAAAACATACAAAACTCAAAACCAAGCGTTGCAAGAGTCCAGCATAATTCGATCTTAAATTATAAAAACTCCAAGAAAGATCATAATTATATAGTTGAAATAGTAGATCCTGGTTCAAATCTAACAGAATCCAATCTACATTTCGTTTCAAATTCAAGCAGAGTAACGAAGAACATATTTCAATCTACGCTAATTCGTTGTTGTAATGGAACTCCATTGTATCGGAGATATGTGAATCTGTGATATGCATATTGATCTATCCATCTCAATTTCATGTAATTACAAATGAAAAGCTCAAATCACCTGCTAGTGCTACTCTAACCTGTACTAGTTCATCAATCTGCAAAACTGAACAGGATCAAACAAATCCAAACACAACTACGGATCGATCATGCGCGAAAAACAATCCGAGTTCTCCGGCGAACAAAACGAAAAGAAAATGCAAACTACTCTGATTCAACAAGCAAGAATCAAAATCAAGCACCATTAAACAACAAACAAAAATGAGTAATCGATACAGAGATTTCAAATGAAACTAAGAGAAACGGTGAGCATACACATGCAATTTCAAGCTTCAATCGCGTAATCGAAGAAGAAGAAGATTCCGTAACGTTTCCTTTTTCTTCTCTTCTCTTCTCTTTTCTTCTCTCTTCGTTTCTGTGTGTTGCTTCGTTTGTTTATATAAGACTGTGTGAGAGGCTAAATGTATCAGAGATATGTGAATCATATTGATCGATCAATTCTCGATTTCATGTAACTACAAATGGCAAAAACTCAAATCACCTGCTAGTGCTACTCTAACCTGTACTAGTTCTCATGCGCGAAAAACAATCTGAGTTCTCCGGCGAACAAAACAATCTGAGTTCTCCGGCGAACAAAACGAAAAGAAAATGCAAACTACTCCAACTCAAAAAGCAAAAATAAAAATCAAGCACCATGAAACAACAAACAAAATGAGTAATCGATACAGATTTCAAATGAAACTAAGAGAAACGATGAGCTTACAGATGCAATTTGAAGCTTCAATCGCGTAATCGTAGAAGAACAAGAAGATTCCGTAACGCTTCCTTTTCCTTCTCTTCTCTTCTCTCTTCGTTTCTGTGTGTTGCTTCGTTTGTTTATATAAGACTTGGCGGTTACAGTGTTAGTTAGTATTCGTGTGACTGTGACTGTTTCTGGCTCTTCGTTATGGACGTTGGAGAAGGAAATAGAAGCTGACGTCATCAATTCCTCGGTTGTTGTTCATCGTTAATTGTAGGATGAATCTTGTATGTTGAATTTGAAAAGGGAATAGATCCGACGGACGATGTTTTATTTTATTTTTTTCGGGATTTTAATGTTTTTAGGCATTTTTGTGTGTGTTATTTTATGCTCCTAGTTGTTACAAAAAATAAAGAAAAATGGGTTAGTGGGCTGGCCCGTTGTAGCCCACATAGTCAGAAAATATACATACACATCTGGATATCCTAAAATATAGATAAAGATCCGGATCCTTAACACCCCTGCTTCAATAAAAAAGACAAGGAGATTAGCATACATATCTCCAAGTCATGTCAAGGATGAGAAGCATCTGATCTTATGTGAAGGCTGCAAAGTTTCTCTGTTAAGGGTAACACCAGAGTTTCCGAAAGCGAAAACAGAGCTATAATCTTTGTTATCAGCATTGAGACAGGTACAAAGGTACCAGTTGAAGCTGTATTCACAAACAGCTTCTGTCCAAAGCTCAATCAATACATATAAATTTTAACTCTTTACTAATGCTTCAAACGAATGTATGAAATTTTTTTGCTAAAGCGATGGTTTTAAATTTAAAACAATACGACAATGTCATATATTATATATATATCAAAAGAAAATGAGCGATGATAACAAAAGAGAAACGAGACAAGGTCACACGAAGCCTCTCAAGAGACGAGTAAACAAATCAAGAAGAGAGAAACCATTGAGCATCCTTGAGTTTGAAGTTGGAGAGAGTTGGGAAGCGTTTGATAGCCTTTGTTGCAAGATTATAAACACATATGTCAAGGTATGATTCTTTCATGTTAATAAAACGGTCACGAGTGAAATATATAGAGTTAGGCTCAATACCAAGGGCAAGGTCAGCAGGCACAGTGATACCCAAATCAAAAAACAAGGCTTCATCACCTAAAGAATCAACCTCAAGAAGCTTAGTAAACATAGTTTTTGGGTCAAGATCTTTAGGATCTCTCTTGTAAAGGTAAAAATCCCTACGCCTTTCAAAGGTAGTTGATGACTCAGATACTTTGTTATAAATAACCAAAACCTCTCCTGATGGTCTAACAGCTAAGTAACATCCATCTGAGATGCACTCATCAAATCCCATTTTTTCAAGTTCATCCCTACTCGGAGTTACCATCCACATTGAATCAACATAGTTGATGGATACATCTTTGAAACCATCTTGTTCTTGTCCTGAAAAATCAAGTTGTCTAACGTACATACGTTTAGCAAGTATGTAAAGATTATAACCTTTGAGTATCAAATGTTTTTGACCACGAAACTCCATGGGGACATTGATCTCTGTTAAAATCTCACGGTAATGATCATCTCCTTTCTTACAAAACCCTAAAAAGTCTCTTTGCTCAAAGTTTTTTTTCTGAAAATACCATACAACAATGTAGTTTGATAATTCATTACAACTCTTGTCATCATCTTCTACCCACAAAAGACCTCTTAACCTGTCCGAAGTTCGACAACCCCCAAACTTTGTCTTCATACATACATAAGTGAATTCATTATCTCCTACTCGATCAATCTTAATTTGGCCACCTTTGATTGACTCTATAGATGGAAGAAGGATCTTCTCTTCTTCGTTATAAATATCTATAATATATAGATTTGATTGAGAATCTAACACCAGAAACCACTTACCCGAGCTTCCTAGGAATCTATACCCTGAAAATTCACTCTTCATCTCGTAAACCCTATCTTCTTGTGGATTGTAGATACGAAAACAACTATCTTCTTCCTCCTCTGGAGACAGCATTAACAATGGAGATCCTACTTTTGAACGCAGGGTTTCCTTAGCACACTGAGAATCCTCCGGACCAATCAAGGTAGATCTCTCCATTATCCACAAAAGATCGATGAATGGAAATCAAAGGTTTAGGAGAAAAGATATTGTTAGCGTATTAGAGATGCTCCAAAGTCCAAACAGTGTTTTACTTATAACAAAAATAATAAATGAAATTAAATATATATATTTATTTATATTTCTATTCAAAAAAATCTGATAATATTTAAATGAAGAAATAACAAATCAAATACAAGAAGTCAAATTAATAAATAATATATTAATTTTTTACAAATATCAGATATTTTTAAATAAATTAATATATCAAATTTTCTTAAATAAAATCTCTATATTATTAAAATTGAACTATAAAATAGTTATTCATGTATTCAAACATATAAATATTTATTTCAAACAAATCCCTATTCACAAGAAAATTAATAAATATCTCCATTCCCATATTTATTTCATAGAAATTCTGATCACATTTAAGTTAATAAATAACAAATAAAATTATTATTATTAAGGAATGATTAAATATACTCACTTTAATTATCCAACCTTTTAAGATAAAATAAAATTAAAATCTATAAAATCAGAAAAATTATAGAGCAATATTCTTAAATCTTAAGTTAATTTAACATAATTAATAAATATAAGCTATTTAGTATTTGACTAATCTCATATAAGATATTTTGAATTTCACAAACATTAAACATGAAACCCAATGTAAGTCCATCGTGGCTCTATTAATCCGAACAAAACTACTTTTTTTGGTACATAAAAAAATATATATTTTTACTAAAAAAAATATATATATATTTTTAGTCAGCAATCTGATTAGTATTACTAAAGCCCAGTGGGCAATGTTTGTTTACAATATTAATAAACTTTACAGTCCAACATAAAAAAAGACAAGGCCCATTTTATATAAAAAATGTCTTGTGAACTCGCTGAGCCAGACAGAGTATTTGAAAATATCATTTTTTCTCATAAAAAAATTCCACATGTTTATTTATTTGTGTCATCTCTTCCACTAGTCCACAAGACATGGATCTCAATACACTAAAAATCTCAATACACTTGAAAATTTTCAAATAGCTCTGGACATTCAGAATTTTCAGAGGGTCGGGTTGTTCAGATTATTCGGCTGCCAAAAATTTAACCGAATTAATCCAAAAAAAAATTGGATGGGATTATTTGGATTAACTAAAAAAATTTGGACCATAAAATAAAAATTAGACTTTTCTTCAACCTTTTTCTTCCTCTGTTCTTTTTTTTTTCCTATGCTCTTATCGTTTTTTCTAACACCCTTAAGACATTGAAGCATGTGTGAAGTAATCAGAGCAGATATGAAACTAATTCGGATCGGTATTCGGATCTGATTACCGATTTGAATTCCAAATCATAAATGAAATACTACCGATCGGATACTAAAACGAATTTTTTTCGGTTTATGGAATATGTTGATCGGATCGGTTCTCGGATATCCAATAAACCCGATCCGAACGTCACGGTGAATTTCAAATATATCTCTTTTATAATTATGGTGAAAATCTGAATATATCATTCATTTTTTTTTAAAATTAAAAATAAAATCTGATTACACATGTTTTAATCATCCAAACTATCGTATTTTTTAATATTATTTACACTTTATAACTATCATATTTTCATTTACCATTATATTTATTTAAATTTGACCTTTTTTATACAGTTGTATGAAACTGTACTACTTAAACTATTTATATTGTAGGTGCATTAATTAAAATATAATTATACCGTCCATAACAAATTTGTATTCTAGAGGCAAGAAAAAAGCTTGAACCAATGAGATATTATGTTTTTTCTTTCATTACAATTCAAAATATATAATTATATTCGATTATAGTCAGCATTACATCTTAAATCAGAGAATCCGATTCATCCAAATCCGCCATGGAAGCAACTACACGGATCTTCAGCATCTCAGCTCTCAATCATCGTCTCCTTCTCAGTAAGCTTAATATAAAACCTAATTCCCGTACAATCAAATTCACAAATCAGCTCTGTTCTCCTTTTCACAATGAATCCGCTATCTCCATATCTCGTATACGTTGCTCTTCTCTTCCTCTCAATTCCAATCTCGTCAAATCTCTCTTCTCTATTACATCAACGTTTCCTCTCGAAAACTCCGCTGTTCACACCTATCAATTCCGATACGAACCAAACGACGGCGTTGCCGTCTGGAACAAAGCTCCACG
>KE156758.1:67504-87336 GCA_000411055.1 Leavenworthia alabamica
CTCGGTTGGTTAGGAGCTAAATCTAAACATTTAAAGAGATACGTTGAGTGGTATAATTCCAGGGGAATTAACGCCGTTACTTTCACCGTTAACGTTAGGGATTTACTCTGTTTAGATCTTGGCCAGAGACTTGAACAAAAGATAGCTAAATTTGGGAATGAATTGGTTAATTGGTTATCAAAGAAAGAAGATGATGATGGTAGAGAGAAATGCTTAGTGTTTCATAGTTTCAGCAATACTGGTTGGCTTGTGTAGGTTTGATGATTCAAATCTTCTTATTACTGATGATAATGATGATGATGATGATGATGATGATGATGATGATGAGTTTTAAGCTTTGAATGCAGCTATGGTGCATTGCTTGAGAGCTTTATTGGTAGACAGGATTTAGTAGAAAAGGTTAAAGGTTGTATTATCGATTCGGGAGGAGCAGATCCTCTTGATACTAAGGTTTGTTCTCTTTCATAAGAATGTGTTTTTTCATGGTTTCTTGAGTGCTTCAGTGTCTTGTATTAGAAGTGAAAGAGGCCATATTGATGTAGTTGTAGCTTTACTAGTTCACTTTCTTTGCTAGTATTGATCTAATCATTTGATTCTGTTTCAGATTTGGGCAGCTGGGTTTACAGCTGCTATACTAAAGAAGCGTAGCTCAACCATAATCACAGAACCAAACCAACAAAAGAAAGAAGCTTTAGGAATTGAAAACATGATGTTATCATCTTTAGAGAAACTCTTCCCTATCCTCTTAAACCTCCCACAAATCAACAAGTAAGCTTTCACAACTACACAGTCATTTCGGTTGGTTGACCTGAGTTAATGTTTTTTATTTTATTTTAGGAGGTTAACAAAAGTTATCCAGAAACTAAATGAGAACCATCCTCCATGTCCTCAACTCTATCTTTACAGTTCAGGGGACAAAGTTGTTCCGTCTCATTCTGTTGAGTTCCGGATCAGTGAACAAAAGAAAATTGGAAGAAACATACATTCTTTCAATTTTAAGTTGTCTCCTCATGTTGATCACTACCGGAACTATCCTGATTTGTACTCCTCACAGCTTCACAACTTCTTGCAAGAGTGTTTCATGAAAACAAAACAAAAAGCTCTCTGATTTTGCATAATCTTTAAACGTTGGTTTAGTCTGAATGATTTTCATTGTGGTTCAAGATTCTTATTATCCAAAACTTCAGATTATGTTCTATTGTAAGATGATATAAGAAGGAGAAATATTTAAAGAGGCCAAAATATAAATAATTTCATCTCTTTCTTGATATTCAAATGGTAAAAAATTGTGACATCATATTGTCGTCAGTAGTGTTTTATTTGGTGACTGACAACTAGAATTGTAAGCATAGATTTTATTTAATAAATAAAATTTTTATCTTATTCTAATAAAATAAATTTAATATACAATGATTTCAACATTCAACATCATATTTTTTAATCCACATCATCTTTTCTCTCATCCAACTCATAATTCAATATTCATTTTTATTTTATATTCAATTCCGGAAAATACTCACTTTATTCCTGATTTTTTTCCAATTCGCTAATTTGATCGTTAAGTTTTGTATGCGCTACCAAATGCCCAACATTATAGTTGATTTTGACAATTAAAGATTATGTTTGGTCAACATTGACGGAAGTTAACTTCCGTCGAAACTTCCGTCAACGTTGATTAAACGGAATATCTTAACTACGAATTTAACGAATAATTGAGGAATAAAATAAGTTTAAGATAGTTGGAGATTAAATTTGTGAATCTGATAAATTTAAAGAATTAAATGAAAACTAATACTTATTTATTTTTAATAAAATTTCATCGTAAATACATTATTTTAATTATTAAGTTTGTTCTTCATATTTTTTATACAGTTTTAATTTCTTTATATTTTAACAAAGACATATTAATAATATGATATATGTCACATACATTTATTTTCAACATTTATTTTAATTTCTTTATATTTTAACAAAAACATATTAATAAAGAAAGTAAGTGTATGTGATATATATCATATTGTTAATATATCTTTATTAAAATAAAAAAATTAAAACTATATAAAAATATGAAAAATATATATTTAATAAATTAAAATATGTATTTACGATGAAATTTTATTTAGAGTAAATAACTATTAGTGTTTATTTAATTCTTTAAATTTATCAGATTCATAGATTCAATCTCTAATTATCTTAAGCTTATTTTATTTCTCTGTTATTCGTTAAATTCGTAGTTAAAATATTTCGTTTATTCAACGTTGACGAAAGTTTTGACGGAAGTTTTGACGGAAGTTAACTTCCGTCAACGTTGACTAAACAGAGTCTTTAATTGTTAAAATCAACTATATTGTCGGGTTTAGTCACCACAAGTATGTTAAATGGGTTTAATATTATCTTATGAACCCCAACATACTAGATAAAACATAGGAGAACATCTTAAAAACAACAACACGTTAAATTTTTTATTCTTTATAGAAAACCCTAATCCTTTAGAAAACGACCAAAGAAGATAGAACTTAACAAATTTACATTAAAAAAAAATTGATTGAGTATACACACATAAATTGTGTCAATGTGTAGTAATAACACCTCTAAAATTTTACTTACATACATAAAATCGTGTCAAGGTGAAAGATCAAAATAACACTTCTAAGCTTTTACGTAAAAGGGTAAACAAAAAATCGTATAATACAAAATATACACGTATAAAATTGTAATATGGTCAAGAGTCATAAAAACATCTCTAAGCTTTTACTTGAAATGCAAGACGTAGTAAAGGTAAGTGGTATGTTTTGGTATACTTATACAGATTTCTATTTTAGCAATATAGTGTCCTCTCATTTTCAATTTATTATCGGCATATTATCTCATTGATATAACAACAAAATACACATGCATTGTGATAATGTGTGTGGAAAAAAAACCTTTTCTTTAATCTCCTCTTATTTATCCATGAATTTCTCTCCTTCACAATGAAAAATGTAGTAAAATTTTCTTTTATTTTATCAGTGAAAAGAAAATGCATATGATACAATTACGAGTAAAAATAGAGATCTTCAACGATTAATTATTGCCTTAATCTGTAAATTAAAAAAAAGAGAGATAAGTGCTTACACTATTACCTAGTAAACATACAAATAATTTTTGAATATGAGAAATAAATATTGTGCACATTGTTGAATTGGAATGGATTATGATTAAGTAGGGGTGGGCAAAATAACTAACACGAAGTACCCGATCCGAAAAACACTACCCGAATACGTACTTGAATCCGTACCCGAATCCGAATTTGTCGGTTAAAACCCGAAATCTAATTTTTTTTTTTTGTGTCAACAAAGTAGACTAATTAGTGCCTTCTCCATATTGGTGGATTATTGTTGATATAGTATACGCGATGATCTTGACATCTTGCACTTACTGCTAATTCGTCAGCATCTTTGTTCTTCTCTCTGGGAATCCATCGTAGTATAAATAATGTAAATATATATAATTATTTATATATATACATATATTATATATATAAATAATTAAATTATTCTAAAATTTTTAGTTATATTTGTAAAATTTTAGTTACTATTTTTTAAATTTAATATTCTAAACCCGATATACCCAAATCCGAATGGGTTTAATCCGAACCCGATCCGTTTACCCGAATGCCCAGTCCTATAAGTGGTTGTTTGCCAGCATGATTTGAATGGATTATGATCAAGTGGTTATTCCAGAAGGCTAACAAAAGTTATCCAGAAACTAAATGAGTATCATTCTCTATGTCCATAACTCTATCTTTATATCTCTAGAGATAAACTTGTTATGTCTCATTTTATTGAGGTTCTGTTCAATGAACAACAAAAAGATTAGAAGAAATATACATTATTTCAATTTCAAGTTCCTCTCATTTTCATAATTGCTTTCAAGAGTGTTTCATGCCAGCAAAACAACAAACTCTCTAATTTATTTTGCAGAATATATACAACATATTATTATCAAACGAATAATATATCCAAATACAAATGAATATTATCTGAAGTCAAACCGAATCTAAATTTTTTATTAGATATTGAATTTCGAAATCTGAAAATTATATCCGTATCCAAATTCGAAAAAAGCAAAAATATCCTAAGGTTTTTATTTAATTTGTGAAAATTAGTAAAAATATTATTATTTTTTTTTTCAATAATTCGATACTGAAATCGATCCGAACGCACGTTTATAAAATTATTCTATTAGGTGCTGCTGCTAGACCTTATAAAAGAGAAAAAAAGACAACATATTATTTCGTATATTCTTTATGATAATATATTTCTATATTTTGATTTTTTGGCAGTATTTTCTTGGTTCATTTCAACTTTAGTACGACTAAATTATTTTTTGATATGGCTAAATTTGAACTAGTTTTATTCAAATCTAAACTGAATCTAGAAAATTATTACATTGTGTACTAAACCACTAAATCTAGTTTACCCAAATACAAATAAATTTTATCAGAAGTCAAATCGAATCTAAATTTTTTTATTGGATATTGAATTTTGAAATAGAAAAATCAATCTAAAATATCCTAAAGGTTTTATTTCATTTGTGAAGATTAGTAAAAGGATTATCATTTTTTTGTTCAATATTTCGATACTAAAATCGATCCGAACGCACATTTATAAAATTGTTCTATTAGGTGCTACTGCTAGACCTTATGATAAAAAGAGAAAGAAGACAACATATAATTTCGTATATTCTTAAGGATAAAATATCTATATTTTGATTTTTTATTATATTTTATTGGTTTATTTCAACTTTAGTAATGACTAAATTGTTTATGATATGACTAAATTCGAACGATTTTAATCTAAATCTAAACCGAATCTTAAAAGTTATTACATTGTTTATTAAATCACTAAATCTAATATATCCAAATACAAACGAATTTTCTCCGAATCCTATTAGCATACATAGTGCTGGGAAGCGGGTCGATCCGCAACCCGCGAACCCGCGGACTTTCGAAGAAAATCATCATAAGCAAAAAAGTTCGAAATCAAACCCGCACCCGCAAAACCCGCGGTCTAACCCACAACCCGCTAAATTTAATTATTTTAATTGTTTTATAAAATCATTAAAAAAAGTTCGAAAACTCATAAACTTATAAAAACATGCAAAAAAATACGAAACTCATTAAAATAAATAGAATAATTTTTTGTTCAAATATAAAATTTAAGCAAAAAATATAAAAATAAATTAAAATATAAGATAAATAATATTTTTAAAAGAAATAAAGATAAAAATAATATTAAAAAAAAAAAATTGGCNGCATACAATATTGTCCAGCCATAATTTGATCAGATTTTACACAAATACTAAGTCTAGTCTCATCAAAAGTTAAAAAAGAAGAGTCTAAGTTTTTATCACCACAAAATGTTGATTGGGCTAAAGATATCTTATGAAGCCCAATATGGTAGTAGAGAATATCTGACAAAACAGCAACACGTTTCCTACTCCACCACGTCTTTATGAAAACAACCAAATATACAGAAGTGACAAAATTTCCATTAAAAAAAATAAAATAAAACTTGTTTGTGCATACTCACATAATAACACATGTATACTTTTACTCAAAAGAGTAAACCAAATATCATAAGTCAAGGGTGACAATAACATTTTTAAAGCTTTTACTTAAAAGGTAAAAGAAATAAAATTTCTGTGGTATAATTTGGGTAAACATATGACCTATTTCTCTTATAGTATCGTCCTATTAGCAATATTGTTAGCTCTCACTATCATTTCTACAATTTCTTCTACTCTTATTGGCTCATTGCTATAATAACATTACATGCACATGCATTGTACTGACGTATGTGGTATAAACTTTTGACCGCCAATGCCTCTTTAATCTTGTCCTATTTAACCATGATCTCTCATTTATCATTACTTCACCCACAAAACTCTTTTAGTCTTTTCCATAGCTTTCTCTCACTTCTCAGCTGTCACAACGTTCTCTATCATTTACAAATAAGAGCTGCTAAAGAGGTACAATTTCTATTAATCTTTTTGTATGAAAACCATTGTTTTTGTTTTCTCACATATTTGTTCATATATCTTTTGTTCATCTTCTTTTTAATTTGTATATAAGGTTTTGTTTTTTGAATTGTTGTTGTGTTTTTTTGTCTCTTTTGAGATAAACCATTAGCCCAAACTAAAGCATTGTTCTTGCTTTTGTCTCTTTCTCTATATCTTTTTTTTTAGTTGTCTTAGGTAAACTATTTAGTGAATAAACCTTAAAAATGACATCTTGTAATAGATTTTTCATGAGATGTGTATGAAAACCATTGTTTTTGTTTTTTTACATATTTTTCATCTTCTTTTTAATTTGAATATAGTTAGGTTTTGTTTTTTAAAATGTTGTTGTGTGTTTTATGTCTCTTTTGAGATAAACCATTCGGCCAAACTAAAAAATTGTTCTTGCTTTTGTATCTTTCTCTATCTCTCTTTTTTAGTTGTCTTAGTCAAACACAAATAGTTTAGAGAATAAACCTTAAAAATAAAACAATATAATGACATGTTGTAATAAATGTTCGATTAATAGATTTTGCATGAGATGTGTTTTAGTAAAATTGTATACAAGAACTAACTTATTAATATTTTTGCAGATGGATGATGTGTTTCCAAATCTCTCCAAGATACCAAGAGAACTTGCTGATCGTCTCCAGCAGATGATTAACTGTTTGGCGGAAGCAAAGTTACGGTGTGAAATTCGTACAAAAATACCTATTCAGGAGATTTTAGACAGGAATGGAAAATGTAAATGTCTATTCAAGCAATTCCAAGTTAGTGATGAACTCTCAGCCAGAAAAGAAGCTATAGCATATCTCTTGGACCATCCAAGAGATGGACATAAATCAAGAGTTTCAAACATCTATGGGTTTGCTGGAGTTGTGCCTACTGTTTTTGTGTGATTTAAGTATCAAGAAAACAACATTGTGGATGTTCTGATTGAACTTGTGGAAGGAGTAAAACACTTTACAGATTATGAATCTTTTATTGGGTGGATGTAATGCAGAAGATCTCTATATTTGATATACGTTTGGGAAACATGGATCGCAATGTGGATAACATTCTTGTCAGCCCAGAAGCAAACCGCTTACGTATTGTTCCCATTGATCATGAATCCTCATTTTTCAATAACATTCAAAACTACAACATTTTAAGCCCTTGTTGGATAAAATGGTTCCAAGAGTTTGCTGAAAATGTACCTTTTTCTTTGGATTGTGTGAACTATGTGGCACATCTAGATATCAATGCCGATCTTGCCTTTCTTAAGAAGTGTGGATGGGAGCCTAATTGTGATTATGTGGAACTATTTACTGTTTTTACAATCTTTTTGAAGAAAACGGTTTTCCAGTCCCTGACGGCTTATCATATCGGCTTAATCGCATCGTTCAAATGCAATGAAGCAAAGTATAACTTGCAAGATATGGTTGACAATATTGAAAAGGATGAGAATTTCCTTGTGAATGTGAGGACTTGCATAGAAGAACGCCTTAAGGAATAATATGAAGCGTTGTGAATAAGAAAAACCTTATAGAAGATGAACTATATAAGAAAAAAAAGCTTATGAAAATATTGTTAATAGAAGAAATGATAAACTCTTTTAATAATAATTACTTCACTTATTATTAACTTTTTACTCTTTGAGATTTAGTATTTTTAATAATTACCATTTTTATGTTTTAAGTTTTCCTCTTAAAATAAAAATAAATTCACACTTATTTATTTTCTAATTTATATTCATTGGTGTTAGCTTGAATATTTTTTAACCCGATGCGTAACAATTATCTATGATACACCCAATCTAAACATTGAGCAGCTCTCATGTAAAATTTAAACCGAGTTGGCTAACCAAAACAATATCACACAATTCATCATTATACAACTAAGAAAACAATATGTTATATCTTTATACACTAACAATCTCTCATCTTCTACAACATAATAACTCAAAAGAGAAATCAAAATATTAAGATTTAATTAATATAAAATTTAATTAATATAAAAATTAAAAATATATTTTTACTTTATAAAATAATAAAATTTAATTAATATCAATTTTTTTAAACAAGAAATGTTTATTTGATTATTTAATTTATGTTGTTTATCTTATACTAGTTAAATATAATAATATAAAAAATTTATACATGTGAGAATCTGATCTATTATTTAACATGTACCGTGATCTTATTAATTATGATTTTGACACTTGTAACTGAAATAAATAAAAAAGTAAAAAGTATATATTTTATTATTTAATCTTTTTTATTTATTAAATATTATTAAAAATAAAATAATACAATATTTTACATGTGTCAAAATATGATATATTAGGTGACATATGTGTTAGTCTTGTTCATGAGAATTTTGACATGTGTTGTCTGAATATAATCAAAATTTATATAATAAAATTTATATTTAAGATTTAGTCAAATATTAAATAATGTAGAATTAATAATTAGATTATTTTTAATTTAATTTGAGAGTATTGCTCCATATTTTCTGATTTTACAGATTTTATTTTATTTGATAAGATTTTGATATTTCAAAATTTAATTATTTTTATTAATAAAGATTTGATTTGTTATTTCATAAAGTGAATGTTATAATATTTTAGTTGAATAAATATGAAAATATTTGATATTTGAAAGTAGTATAGTTGATTATTTTTTATTAATAGCATTTTCATAACTTATATTTCTTTATTTAAATATTATAATATTAATTTGTTAAATAAATATGAGATTGACATATTTATATTTATTTATTCTTATATTTTTAGTTATAAGTTAAGGATTCTTTAGGTATATTGAATAAGTATATTTATATAGACCACCCAACGCATAGTTCTCATCGCAATCTCTTTTCTCCTAAACCTTTGATTTCAATTCTCCAAAACCTTTGATAATGGAGAATTCTCAGTGTGCTAAGGAAACCCTGCGTTCAAAAGTGGGATCTCCATTGTTAATGCTGTCTCCAGAGGAGGAAGAAGATACTTGTTTTCGTATGTACAATCCACAAGAAGATAGGGTTTACGAGATGAAGAGTGAATTTTCAGGGTATAGATTCCTAGGAAGCTCGGGTAAGTGGTTTCTGGTGTTAGATTCTCAATCAAATCTATATATTATAGATATGTTTAACGAAGAAGAGAAGATCCTTCTTCCATCTATAGAGTCAATGAAAGGTGGTCAAATTAAGATTGATCGAGTAGGAGATAATGAATTCACTTATGTATGTATGAAGACAAAGTTTGGGGGTCGTCGAACTTCGGACAGGTTAAGAGGTCTTTTGTGGGTAGAAGATGATGACAAGAGTTGTAATGAATTATCAAACTACATTGTTGTATGGTATTTTCAGAAAAAAAACTTTGAGCAAAGAGACTTTTTAGGGTTTTGTAAGAAAGGAGATGATCATTACCGTGAGATTTTAACAGAGATCAATGTCCCCAGGGTGTTTCGTGGCCAAAAACATTTGATACTCAAAGGTTATAATCTTTACATACTTGCTAAACGTATGTACGTTAGACAACTTGATTTTTCAGGAGAAGAACAAGATGGTTTCAAAGATGTATCCATCAACTATGTGGATTCAATGTGGATGGTAACTCCGAGTAGGGATGAACTTGAAAAAATGGGATTTAATAATCGCGTCTCAGCTGCATGTTACTTAGCTGTTAGACCATCAGGAGAGGTTTTGGTTGTTTACAATAGAGTATCTGAGTCATCAACTACCTTTGAATGGCGTAGGGATTTTTACCTTTACAAAAGCGATCCTAAAGATCTTGACCCAAAAACTATGTTTACTAAGCTTCTTGAGGTTGATTCTTTAGGTGATGAAGCTTTGTTTTTTGATTTGGGTATCACTGTGCCTGCTGACCTTGCCCTTGGTATTGAGCCTAACTCTATATATTTCACTCGTGACCGTTTTATTAACATGAAAGATTCATACCTTGACATATGTGTTTATAATCTTGCAACCAAAGCCATCAAGCGCTTCCCAACTCTCTCCAACTTCAAACTTAAGGATGCTCAATGGGTTCTCTCTTCTTGATTTGAAAGGCTTCTTGCCTAGTTTTTCCCTTTCATTCTGATGTTTTTGAGACATTTCCTGATTCTGCTTTGTTATATATTGCTCTATTTATATACTTATGACATTGACATATTGTTTTATATATCTTAAGACTTATGTTCCAAAGTTTTCGGATTCATCCTCATATCCTCTACATATATCTCTGTTTTTTCTTCCCCTATGTTACCTGCTAGTAGCAATACCACGTTACAGGATTACTGCAATGGCACAAGTCTAAATCAAAGTTTATAATAACTCTGTAAATGGAAAGGCACAGTTTAGGAGCATAATACTTATTGATAAGCAAATCCAAATCTCTAGCACAAAAATATCAAAGCATACAAAAAAAAACGAGAGATCATTTAGACTTCTTTCCTTGTTTCTTCTTAATAACTTCATCAATGTACATAATACCTTTACCCTTATAAGGTTCAGGAGGTTTACAACTCCTTACTGTTGCAGCAAACTGATGCACTCTATGCTTATCGATTCCGGTGCAACAAACCACATTGTTCTTAAAACAGAACACACGAACCGCTGGAGGAACCGCAAGTTCAACTTCATGACTGTATCCTAATTTTAGGTATAAGAAACGTCCTGCTTCCTCAGCTCTAGCTTTGTATCCAACTCCAACTATTTTCAAGAACCTAAAAAACTTGGCTTCCATTTGCTCTGTTTGCCACAAAACCACATATATTGATTCATTGTATACTGTAACTGAGACATTTATAGAGACAAAGCGATGATGAGATAAAGAGGAAATACGTCGAACAGTTTACGTGCAATGTTATTGATAATAATTAAAACGGAATAAAAAAATCACAGAGACAAAGCGATGATGAGCTAAAGGGGAAATACGTCGAACAGTTTCCGTGCAGTATTATTGATAATCACATTTCCATAAACAACAGTTACATTGTGAGAGTGATGAAGTAATACATCGGAAAAATGAGAAATCTCGATTCCGTTTGTAAATGATTCATCGAAATAGCGCAAAGGAGAAGATATTGAGAGATCTATAGAGAAGAAGAAGAACAACAAGAGATACCTTTCTTAATTTCCGGCGAAATTAAAAGACGACGAAGGTGACGGTGCTGCTACTACTTCGCCGGCTGCATTAAACCCTTCTCCTTTGTCTTAAACTCTTAATTTCGTTGTTTCGTCGAAACATACAAAATGGTTTGACGTTTTTAACTGAGTAGAGAAAACGACACGATGTTGGTTTCCGCCTTCGAGTGTTTCTTTTCATAAAACCCATTGGGCTATTAATAAAGACCATTGGGCTAATACAAAAGCCCAAATATTCTTCTACTATCGATATTTGTTTCCTCGCCGTTATTTTGAAATTGACCGAGGGGGAGCGGATTCTCAACAATCAATGGCGGATTCGATATTCAGAAAGCTAAGAGATGGTGGTGAAGAAGGTGAACTCTCTCCAGCTCTCGCCATAGAAGAAACTGTAGCTTCCCCTTTCGGACTCGATGTCTCCAGCTATCTTCTCACAAAACTATCTTCATCAATTTTAGCTGGAAAATCCAAGTCACAGTACACACTCAAACCCTATTTCTACAACTAAGATCATCTCCAGTTTCTTCATCACCATTTTTGTTCGTACTTTTTAATACAGAGGTCTCGTGCTGATCACATTCTCACGAAGCCCTTCCTTCTTTTTGAAATTGCTGAGACATAAAGGAATCGTTGTCTCTTCATCTTCCAAATGGTAAATTTTTAATTTATTTAGGGTTTTTAAAAATACAAATTGATACTTGAATTGGTTTTGTATATGAAGGATACGTATTTTGGATTGTTACACTAATCCATTAGGCTGGATTGATCAACCTTCAACTGATTTTAGTGAAGGTTCAAGTTTGATTAAGTTACTTAAGTGTGTGAGTGACTTGAAAACGCTTTATTCATCAATCATTGAAGCTGGAAGAGGTAGTTCTTTTTTTAATTTGATGTTCTTCGTTTGATAGGGTTATGATTGAGATTAAAGGTGATTGTTTTTGCTGCAGAGCTAGTTGGAGATGGGAAAACACGTTTTGTTATCGCCATTGACTCGGTAAGCAAATGTTGTGAGTTTTTAGTTTTAGAGATCAAGTATAGAATAAGAGAAGTGATTCTTATTATCTCAGGTGAATGAGCTGGTAAGACATTCATCTATGCCATTAGTTTCTGGTCTTTTAACAGATCTTCGAAGCCACGGTACTTTGTAAATATCAACTTGAGAGAATTAGTTTTCTTCCTTGTTAGATTCGGCTTAATAACAAAGGTTGATTTTTTGTTAGTGCAGTGCAAATTTCTAGTGTATTTTGGTCACTAAACACTGATCTTCACCAAGAGAAGGTTACAAATGCTCTTGAATATATATCAACAATGAAAGCCAACTTAGAACCTTTGTGTCCATCTTCAGATGGGCTAAAGAATTCTTTAGAAAGTCTCTTTTCGGTTCATCAGGATTTCGGTAAAGGACGGTTTCATGTTCGGTTTAAGCTTAGAAAGGGACGCATCAGAGTAATGGTGAGTTTCTCTTTTCTCTGTAACCTATGAGTATCATCTAGTTGAGTTGACACTTGACACTCTTGTAACTCCATTACTTACAGTCTGAAGAGTATCATGTTGATCAATCCGGGATAAGCTTTTCGCCTATTTCCTCCGAGGATAATGTTATTTCAACAACTAAAAGCCTTTTGCCTAAGGTAAGTTATGCTTTTTATATCTCTTGGTTTGTGGGTCTTGCTTAACCCTAAGCAAAATAACCTACCCGAAATACGCGATCCGAACCTGATCTGAAAAATAGTACCTGAATCCAAACTCAAACGGAAAAATTATTCCATTGGGTTTTAGACTCCTAAACTCGAAAACTCGTACCCGAATTCAAACTCGAATCTGAAAATTATTCCATTGGATGCTAGACTCCTTAACCTAAAAACCCATACATGAATCCGAACCCGTTGGTTAAAAGCCGAAATCTAATTATATACAAATAATTAAATTATTTTAAAACTTTTAGTTATATTTATGAAAGTTTAATTATTTTTTTTAAATTTAACCATTTTATCTTTTTTTATTAATATTTTCTTACTCGAAACCGACCCGTGCCCGAACCCGACAAAATTATTCTATTGTGTACTAGACTCCTAAACCCAATATACTGAACCCGAATGGGTTTTACCGGAATCTGACTCGTTTACCCGAATGACCAGCCCTAGTCTTGCTGATGTTGTTATCTTGTGGCTACAGGTTCAGTTCAATCTACAATTGTCCGAGAAAGAACGAATGGATAAAGAAAAAGTTGTGCTTCCTTTTGAACACCAAGGTGAATTCTACATAGTGTAAAGCCAAGAGAATTTAACATTGTTTGATATGGTTTATGTTTCTTCAGATAATGTAAAATCTATAGATATATATGATGGGAGAAGATCTCTTGTTGATGACAAGATTGAAGCAACACAACAGACTGATGTGGTATTATCATCTGGTAAGGGGAGTGGTGAGATTATATATTTTAGAGATTCAGACGATGAGAATCCTGATTCTGATGAAGATCCTGATGATGATTTGGATATTTAAAAAGTTTTTGATCTTAAATTGCTCTTTGGTAAGAACTAATTGATTTGTTTTTTTTTTCCAACTTTGTAAGCTAAATAGATTTGTATTAACAGTTATAGTCGTTTCAGTTAATGATCTCATTCTATTTTTACTGAGTTACTGCATAATGAAAACCCCGGATTGGGGCGTTGAGCGTGTAAGTAATATGGGCTTTAACGAGGCCCAATATTAAGTAATAGGCGTATTCGATCTCTGGAAGCCCGACGGAATAGTTCATTTAATTTTCAACCTAAAATTAGCAAATTTATTAGACCAAACAAATATATAAGATAAAAAATGTAAATAAAAAGTTAAAAAAAAATATATATATCGAATATATAATATAAATAATTTTAGTTTGAAAAAAAATTAAAAATTTGGGGGTACTCAAGAAACCCGCATGACTCGTAAAAAAACCGTAAAAAATATAATCTATTCCGCAAAATTCACACAAAAATAATAGAAAATGTATGTACAAACCCGCAGCCGATCAAAAGCCACTCATGGCTCAAATTCCCAAGATTAGTAATAGGTCTCTAAAATTTTTGCAACTTATGGATAACTTTTGTATTCTGTGAATCACTTCAGAGCAAGTGTAGAAGTCATAAACCCTTAACAATAGGCTACATCTGTTTCCCCTTTCTTAATCTTGATTATAACTAGATTATATTGGTTAATAGGTTTTAAAAGCTATCTAACCCTAGAATATTAGATGTCTGATGTAAACCAGTAGTTTCTCATAGAAAAAAAGATTGTAAAAATAAATATTTAATAGGATATATATAGTGGAATTTTTATTTGAACGAAATTGTTTTTAGTACAAAGGACTATACATACATATAATTTAGTGAGTTTATAAGTTTCATTCGATTTATTGGAATAGTACCACGAAATCATCTCTTCACCTTCTTTAATTTGCTTGTTATGATGTATCTCAACTTCATATCCTACAGAAAGAGAATATTTACTTAAATTATAAGTTTGATTAGTATATCAAATGAATAGTAGAAAATGGATAGTGAAATAATCGAATTGCATTAACACTATAAATTAATTGTGTTTCGTATAATAATCATAAGACTGAATTTACTAGATTATTAGAATTCGGGTTTTTTAGTTCTAAGAAGAATATAAATGTGAATAGTTTCGGCATTTAGATATTCGGTTTTTAGGTTCTTAGAGCCTAACCATATAAAAATCATTCTAATATTTCAAGATATTAGTTTGGTTTTGGTTCGGTTTTAAATTTTTGATGAAGTTTCAAAAATATTTTGAATATATGTTTAAATTCGATACACTTTTTGTATTTTATATATGTGAATAACAAAAATAAAATAAAAGACATTTAGAAAAACTAAAATATACAAAGTTTGACATTATAAAAGTTTTTAAATAAAACATCAAATAAAATTGAAATATCCATAACCAAAATAGGTGAATATAATCAAAATATAACTAAAATACTTAAAAAAAACCAAATATTCATAACCAACCAAAATATTCAAATATAAACAAAATACTCAAAAATATATATACGAATACAGTTAAATTATATCAAAATTAAATATAACTAATATATATATATATAATTATATTTTAAGATATTCTATTCTATTTTTAGTTTTTTGATTCGGCTCAATTCTTTAGTTTTAAACCTATAAAAACTGTTCAGATATTTTACTAAAATCAAATGCGATTAGTTTTGGTTCTTCCGATTCGGTTTTTAAGTATAAACCCAAAAACCAAATCAAATTAAATACAAGTTTTGTTGTTAAATACAATTTATAAATTTCGATATTTTTAGAATGAAACTTACGGATTATACACAACGCGGATGTTACCAGCATCAGTATTTGCGATAACCCTAAAAGCATCACGAGAGAGATTAAGGTCACCATTACAAGGCTCTTTACAAAAATCTACTACAGTCACGTCCACAGTACGTCCAGTGCACGCTCTAGGAAAGTTATACGTAGCACCAATACATCGAACCCTAAACCTCCGACCACAAGCTCGACCACCTTGCCATAAATTGTTGTTCACTCCCACTACCAGTGTTCCACGTTGTGTTCCATAACATGCAGATCCTGAAAATCACATAATTTATTTTATAACCTATGATTAATGTATTTATAAACATTATAATATACAAAAAAAAACAAATATTATTGTTTATAACGTACTAGTGTATGGAGGGTTGTAATAGACAGCTTGTCCAACAGCAGCTTCTGTGATTGGAACTAAAATGTATGCAAACACTATCACAACTACTACAAATTTTGCAACCATTTTTATTATTATTCTTTGTTTAGTGTTTTATTTTTTTGCTGGTTTGTTAATGAAGCAAAGGGAAGATATATATATATAAGTTATATATATACAGTGGACTCAAAGACTTATAGACACAAGTAAAAGTCTTTGGTCTACATTTACTCTTCCATTATTATAAGGTAATAATTTCATATGTGACATTGTTTTGTCTTGTTCTGCCTAAATTTTCTTGGTGAATTAAATGACTATGATGTTGATATAACAGGATTTTTAGTGGGTAATTATTTAGTTTTTTTTATTTGTTGCTGATTTATTGATTAGGTTGTTTGTTGGTTATTTTGGAATTATTGAATTTTGTGAAGTATTATTAAAATATGAGATTTAATAATATGTCAAAAAAAAATTTAATTATGAGTTATTAGTACTTATCAGTTTAGTTTTTCTGGTTGAAGTGTTTCAGTTTGTATAAGTAGACTCAAAGACTTTTATAAAATTTAATAATATGTTAAAAATTTTAAAATTACGAATTATTAGTAGTTATCGATTAATTCTTCGGGTTGAAATGTTTTAATTTGTATAAGTGGACTCAAAGACTTAGATACATGCAAAGGTCTTTGTCTACAAGTCTTCCATTATTAAAGGTACTGATTTCATATGTGACATTTTTTTGTCTTGCTCTTACCTAAATTTTCTTGGTGGATTAAATGAATATGATGATGTCTGAAGGAAAATTCCAACAGGGTTGAAAATTTAAAGGCACTTTTTTGAAAATTTTGGCATAGAGAAATCATGATGTTTGTATGAGTGGATCCATAAAAAGCCCAAGATGTGAAGTCCATAAGCCCATGTAACTAGGGCTTTAGCAAGTAAAGATTTATATAAATTTGTCTCTACAATATCAATGAAATAATGAAATGTAATTTCGAAGATTGAATTAAAATAATTCTTATTCACTCATTTCTACGAAGTTACTTTTTTTCTTTAATTTTTTTATATATAATAAAGCTCATTGAACTATTTCACTTTTTTTCTTTTTCTTGATTTAGAATTATTTACAGCTTGTATTTGATAAAAGTATTAATGAAATTTCCTAGAAACTATAGAAGATTTGTAGATTAAAGTTTTGTTTGTATTTATTTTCGTGATTTAATAGTTTCTACAAATATTTTCAATTTATAAATAATGTGTTTGAATTTGACACTTAAAAACCAAAATAAACAAGAAAATAAAAGAATTAAACCATCATATTTCACAAAAAACATATCCGGAAAATACGAGGATGCATTGCTCACTAATAGATTAAAAATCATAAAATATGATGTAATCCCAAAAAAAAAGTTGAATCTTTAGGTCCCCAATTAGGATTGGACATTCGAGTTCGGTTTAGGTTTTCGGATAATCGCATTGAGATATATTAAAAATCGAATATAAATCGATTTAATTCGGTTTGATTCATTTTTTTTGTTCCGGTTTTGAACTTTTTTTATATCCAAAACAGAAACTGAATACAAAAAAACAAACCCAAAATCAAAATTCTAAAAAAAACTCGAAAACTCTAAAAAAATATAGGAAAAAATCCAAAAACCTAATCGAAAAATTAAAAAAAAAACAAAAAAAAAATTCAAAAATCTTTATATAATTCGATCTGTTTTGAATAAACCAAAAAAATTGAAATCTAAACCCGAAACAAAAAATATGTAACACATAAACTGATTGGTTTAAAGTTTTAAATCGGTTTGATTTCGATTAGGATTTTGGTTTGGATCTATGCTCACCCCAATCCTCAACCAATCTGTTGGATGAGAAACCACCTTCAATCGTTGGTAGTGAAATCAGTCAGAAATTAAACCTAGGACCTCAGATCAGTTTGGTTTCTTTAAGATAATATTGGCAAATAAATTACGAAGACCAAAATATTTATGTCGGCATATTTAGCTAAATGGGCTGAACTGGCCCAAATCTATATATAAGAACAACTTTAAATCTAATATGTCTGCTTAAACATGAGATAATCTACATTCATCTTAGTCACATATATAATAAATAAATAAAAATCATAAACAAAACTCAGTTGAATTTTCAATATTTATATTATTTCTATCAAGTCATTTAGAAAATCATATATTTATACATGACTATAGCTATATAAATGACATACAACAAATATCAAACCGTGAATCTTTTGAAGAACCTATTATATATTAATCTTTATAATATCATGATTTTAATATATATATGTAACAGCTTTAAGGCAAAAAACTTTTGAATAAATTATCTAAACAATGTAAAAAACATTTCACATGCGATTGTCTATAGACTATAAAGCAAAATTAAAATGGCATTTTGAATTTCACCCGACATGAAATGATGAAATTGTCACACATTGATTTTATAGTATACTAATAATAATAATAATAATAATTAAATAGGAGAAAACCCTAGTCACCGACATCTTTGGTCAAGCCAAAAAAGAAATAAAATCACATTTTTATTTTGGTTTCACATAATAATAATAACGTGTATGAACTCAACTATATCCAGCCAACTAATTATAAAATATAAGCTAGCTGTAATTGTCTTCACATTTATTTTCCTAAGAAATTGTAGGGCCATTATGCAAAAGTTATTGATGAAAACTGCTCAACCATAACAATTTTTAAAAGTATTAATTATTTTTAATAATTTGTGATTAAAATTGTATTTAATTGTGATAATTCTTTGAGGGAATTTATATCAAAGGTTACAACCGAAGGATAGGATATATAAATATTTTGGTTCAATGAATATAGTAATAGATAATAAATGTTTAGAATCACGTGACAAAAATAAAAAAATAAAATATTTTTGGCTGAGCTTAAAATAATTAAACATAAATATTTTATTTAAATTTAATGGAGAATTTTTGGAGTAACATATAAGAAGAATAAGTCTTTCTTCCTATTTATGGTTTGTTTTTATTCCTTTTGTTTTGTTCATTTATATTCAAACTTGCTATCTATATATTATATTATTTTTACCCACAAAGTAAATTCATCTATTAATATAAAAAAAATTTCTTGCTAAATACTAATCTTTAAAAAAGTGGGAATAATACTAATGTTTTATTTTTGTGGAATTGAAAATTTCTAGATCATTTTGTTCCTTTTGTATAAAGCTAAATTTATCTTCTCCTTCTTTTTTTTGTAATATATAAATAATACAAAATAGAAAAAGAATAAACTTCACCAAGTTATAATAATATTCTCGATCACATAACCATTAATTCATAGTATCAAATGAGAAAAGCCTTATAGTATTTCAGACGCAAATCCATTATAGTATATGATTCTTCTAGAAATTACACACACGTCTCTTAATATCTATCTAAAATCTTATCCTAGACTATATAATTGCTTGCCTTGGCAAGTTGCTAAACTTAATTCACAATTTAATAAATGCTATAAAGCTAGTTGGATCGTCTATATATATATATATATATATGATGCATGCTTCTTTTGATTTATTAACTAAATGTTTGTTAAACAAATTAAAATATTTTTCTTTAATTATATTTTAATGCTACATTGACCACATACTAATTATAGTATAGAGATATGTAAGGATCCAATCCCGGACATTCCAAGTACGGGATGAATCCCCACATCCTTTTATGTAATTTTAATCTGATCTTTAGTATATTTCTTTTGAGGTTTAATTCTGAGATTCATTCTTTAAGAACTTACACTAGTTAATAGAGATTTAAGGAAAAACCGTACATTTTTATTAATTTACAAAGGATATGTTACAATATGTGAGTTTACATATACCCAATATCTATATTACAACAACCCTAGGTTAACCGCGTATCACCACCCACATCTCGGCCTTGAGTC
>KE156759.1:701-11414 GCA_000411055.1 Leavenworthia alabamica
TCAGCGGGTCTCGCAGGACGGGTTACAAAGTTTTGGCAGGTATTTGACATGGATACTTGGAGTATTTGACGCGGGTACTGCAGATTTTTCGGGTACCCGCTAAATATTTTTTTATGTTAAAATTATTTACATTATATACTCTCTATTGTTTTAATTTTTTTTATTTTTTCTATTATTTTTTTGTTTTTACAAATTTTACCTTATATATTTATGTGGGTATATTTGCGAATTTTCTAAATTTGCGGGTTTTTTCTGTAACCAAAAAAATATTGAAAAAACCCACGTGCTCCACGGATTTTGCAGGTGCGGATATGAATCATGCTATTAAAACCAACAGTTTTAACGAGACGGGTTTAATCTTTAATTATTTTATAAATACCTGTGGATATTTTAGCGGGGCGGAAGCAAAACGACCCGCTTTCCGAGACTAATCATTGGGAGAAGAGTATTTCTATCCTATGAATTTCTTTAATCTCATTCGAGAGGAGCAGAAGACTCTGCCAGTGAGAGTTATATCAAAAAATGGAACGGACTCTTTATCAAAATATGTAATCTTTATTTTTTATAAACTTTCATATTTTTTTATTATTTTTAAATATATATTTTATTTTAGATACTTACAAATAGCAAAAATCGTATTTTTGGAATTTCAAAAGAGTATCACTCTTTATCATATATTATTTTACGATTTTTACAAGAAGACAAGTTTAAAATCATATTTGAAGAAATGATCACTAAGATCGATGAAAATATGAAATTTTAACCAGTAAAATCTGTTTATCATTTTAGAGAATGAAAAACGCTCTGAAGAATTGGCTGTTGAAATGGTTGAGACAAATATTGAATTGAAGTGCATGAGAAGGTAATATAAATTTTATGGCAAAATATGAGATTCTTGGTCTTTATCTATTTATGTTTTATTAATATTACTTATTTTAAAAATATATTTTTGTTTCTGAATATTTATTTAAAATATTTAATTTTAAATTTGAATATGAATTTTATTTGAAATTCTAAAATTAATTAAAATCTACTAATAAACCTAATAAGTAAATATAAAAAAATTGTATGTTAAACACACAAAATTCCTTCAGAATGTTACATCTAAAAGCTGTAGTAATATCTCCATCACAAATTCATCATAGGTCATAACAATGGAAATCTTTTAGAATAAAAATAAATAATTATGATCCGTGTAGACTATAACTTAAGATTTTAATATATATGAAATAAGTAATAAATATTATTAATTAAAATAAAATTTTACTTAAAACAAATAAAATTAAAATCAAATATATATTTTTATTAGAGGTTTATCTACATATCAAATAAGTAATAAAAATTATTAAAAACTAAAATCTTACATAAAATATTTATCAAATAAATTTTTAAAAATTCACTTAAAACAAAACAAAATTAAAAAAAAAATATTTTTTTAATTTATTTTTAATAGTACAAAAATTATGTAATAAAATAAATATTAAATAAATAATTATATTAATTAAAATTTTGAAATATGTAAGTTTTTTATGTGAATATAATCAAACTTTATATAAAATATTTTGAAAATTTGATATGAATAATATATATTAAAATTTATATTCTATAGATTCATAGATTAAAAAACCAAAATCCTAATAATTTTAAAAGATTAGTTCATCTATGTACATTTAAGAAAATAATAAATCTAAGCTATATTACATTACTTTTATAGGCAATGAGGTAAAATAAATATCTTCGTATAAAGTGAAAAAAATCTAATTATTCATAATATACTTACAACAAAAATATTATAACTATTTAAATATCTATTTACTATATTGTATATCTAACTCAAAAAGATTAGTAGAGTTTGAGATGCAATGTCAACTTTTATATTACATTAATTTAAGTTAAATAAGATGGTTGAAAATATACTAAAAATAAATTTATAATAACTTTGAAAATTATGGACAGCTATATTTGAATATTATACAACAAAAAGTAATTAGTCAATATATATATTTAACAAAAATATATATATATATATATATATATATATGTATTAAAAATTTATCTTTACACATTATAGAAAGAAAAAGTGTGAATTTCAACATTAACTATAGATTAGATACAGTGTATTTAATAATATATAGATATTTTACTATATAAAGCATTCTTTCTTTAGGTAGAACGTAATAAGATTATGACATGTGTTAACTATTATTTAAGATTTTAATATATATCAAATAAATAATAAATAGTATTAAATACAAAAATAAATCTTAATCAAAAAAATTATTAAATTTTTTTTTAAAACAAATAAAAGTAAAATCAAATATATTTTTTTTAAAAGTTTTATCTACACATGTCAAATAAATAATAAAAATAATAAAAAATAAAAATCTTACATAAACTATTTATTAAACATTATTAAGAATTCTCTTAAACAATAGGAAATTAAAAACGAAATTAAATAATAACGAAATTATTTAATAGTATAAGATAAAAACGAAATTAAATAATAAAATATATATATTTCTTATTTTTTTTTATTTTTCTGATATTGATTAAACTTAGAATTTAATAAATTTTAAATTTTCTACCTCAAAATATTTTTAGGTTTCTCTATTAATTAAGTTTTAGTAAATATTTTAATATTTAAAACTAAATATGTAACTAATATGATAAATTTTTAATATCAAGAGCGAAAAAGAGTTGATATTGACAGGATATATTGTTAAATTAATAATATGTTAATATTAAAAATTAAATTAGTTTATATAAGTAAAAGTACATATATGTAAAGTAGAATTCTTTTCTAATGGTTAAGTGCAATGAACACGAAAGTTTACATAAACAAACTATTACGTTATTAAATATTATTAAGAAATATATATATTTCGTTTAACACTTAAAAATGATACTGATTTTAGAAAAATTTACTAACGATTAAAAATATGTTTAGTAACATAGTTATTTGAATGATTGTAGAAGAAACAATGAAATCCTAAACAAAACTTTCTTTACTTACTTTTTTTTTTATAATATAACATTTGAACAAATTTTTATTTTGTATTTTTAATTTATATTTATATTTTAAAATTAAAATCCATGGGTGATAATTAAAAAATAAAATCCGTAGATATTAATATATAGCAATATAAATTTAAAATTACTGTTACAACTTACTGGGACATAGTTAAAATATCCAAGAAAATATCATAATTTCTTTATTTTGAAAGGAATATAATTCACCACAAATAATGATAATATTATTTACAACCAATAAAAGAATCAATACAGCTCAATGGGAAGAGTCAATCTTATCTTCTCCACGCCATATATCCTTTTCGCTAAAAGGCAAATAACATTAATTAAATATTCATTTCGGGGCTATAAATACAGACCCTTTAGATCTAAGTTTATCATCAAAGCAACCAAACCCATAAAGAGATAATTAATAACAGAGAAAAAGCTAGAAGAAATGGCAGGACTCATCAACAAGATCGGAGATGCACTTCACATTGGTGGAGGCAACAAAGAAGGCGATCACAAGAAGGAAGAGGAACACAAGAAAAAAGTTGACGAGCACAAGAGCGGTGAGCACAAAGAAGGTATCGTTGACAAGATCAAAGACAAGATCCACGGCGGAGAAGGAAAAAGCCACGACGGAGAAGGTAAAAGTCACGACGGTGAGAAGAAAAAGAAGAAGGAGAAGAAACACCATGAGGATGGTCACCACAGCAGCAGCAGTGACAGCGACAGCGACTAAGGTTTTTTTCTTTTTCTTCTGTATAAAATTCTTATTTGTTTTTGTAATTTTCTTCGCAACAACNAAAGCAACCAAACCCATAAAGAGATAATTAATAACAGAGAAAAAGCTAGAAGAAATGGCAGGACTCATCAACAAGATCGGAGATGCACTTCACATTGGTGGAGGCAACAAAGAAGGCGATCACAAGAAGGAAGAGGAACACAAGAAAAAAGTTGACGAGCACAAGAGCGGTGAGCACAAAGAAGGTATCGTTGACAAGATCAAAGACAAGATCCACGGCGGAGAAGGAAAAAGCCACGACGGAGAAGGTAAAAGTCACGACGGTGAGAAGAAAAAGAAGAAGGAGAAGAAACACCATGAGGATGGTCACCACAGCAGCAGCAGTGACAGCGACAGCGACTAAGGTTTTTTTCTTTTTCTTCTGTATAAAATTCTTATTTGTTTTTGTAATTTTCTTCGCAACAACTGGGAATACCTATATTATTATACTAAAAATTGAAATATTTCATCATTGTTACTAGGGATCCTTTCATACAGTTTACAATGAAATTAAAATAATACATATATTCAATAATTGTTTCATTTCTTAAATGGTTTTTTTGTAGGTAAAGTAAGTGAGGAGGATGGGCATAATAAAACAGATCTGCATTCTGACTATTAATTAATGCTGTTTTTTATGTTGTGTTCTTGTGATGAAATTAAAGCTTATGTATCTTATGGATATTAATAAAGTTGATGTATCCAACTTAACTTATAAGAGGTTTTGTGTTAAATTTGATATTGGTTTATTAAGAAGGTCAAAACTTGCTGAAAAGCAAACAACATAACATATCATATCAAACTGAGACGGATTAAGAACAAATTTTCAACTTGAAGCACAATATTATAAAATTAAATTTAAATAATATATCTAGCAAAAAAGAGTTTACATAAGAAAAATACAAGTGTTGAAGAAACGAAAGTCATTTTCCCGACGACATTGGTTTCGGCCGGCGTCGTCAGACTATTGCTCTGTGCTATTGGTTGTCTTCTCTTGCTAGTTGATGGTCTCAAACTTGGATCTGAGTTCGTTGGTGTCTATTGGTTAAGTTTATTTCCAATGTGTTTTACCTGTTCCTTGGGGTTTTTGGTTCGTCGGTGCGCAACAACATATCGAAACTTCACAATCTCCCATGTACACTCTACTTCACCTTCTTAAATTTTTCAAACTGAAGAAGTCTATGTAGATTGCAGATTTTTAGCTTTAGCCTTTATAGCCATTTTGTTGACGATTAAGAAGTTTATGCTCAGGCCAAATGAGTGGCATTATCACTCAAGATTTATCGGTATTACAAGGATTTTTCTCCCGAGATTGTCTCTCTTTTGCCATTGGTGCAGTTTTATTAGCTTTGCTGGCTACTGATGACCTCATTTTCCTTCTTGCCTCACGAGGAATGAGGAATGGAATTGAAGATTGTGAGATTTTATTTGATACTGGGTCCTTGTTAGACTCTTCTATCAAATGAAGTTGAAGACTGTGAGATTTTATTTGATACTGGGTCCTTGTTAGACTCTTCTATCAAATATCATTCTCAATCTATCTTTATCTTATGTTTTTATTATTATTTGTATGATCTTTGTTTGGGCATATATTGCCATTTGCTTTGGTATTTGTTACTTGTGTTTCTATTTCTCCTCACATAAAATTTGAAACTAATTTTAGTGAAAAAGTTTGACCAGAAAAAAGTAACTCAAACCTTAGAATCATTTTAAAATTGACACAAGTAAAAGTGATGTTTACAACATACATCGCAAAAACAAAATATCTTTCAAATTTTATTAATAGGATCTGATTCTGCATATTATATGTGTTGTCTTTTATAAATAGACTATGTGTTTGTTGTCATCAATTCATTCAATTCAATATTTTTTTTCTCAGTCAACTTGTTTTATTCATTCCATAGTGTATTCAATAAATAGGCTATTTGTCTCTTCCAAAATATCTCATTAAGCTTTCTCCATGTGCTTCCCAGATCAACAAGTTCCTCATAGAACCAACCACAATGCACAACCTCTTTTCCTTGAAGAGGAAACCTTCATGCAAGTAGAACTTTTGAAAGACTAATTTCAAACACTCTTGGTAGATGCTACCCAATTCCAGATCTTTAGCATAAACTTTCTTGATGAGTTCAAATCTAAGTATCTTGACATCTATGGTAGCAATCAAAGCATGTCTTATTGACAAGGCATCAGCAAAAATATTATCCTTGTCATTATTGTACATAATCAAATAAGAAAATATCTCAGTGAACTCAAGCCACTTAGCATGTGTTCTTTTGAAGTTGGTTTGGTCACGGAGATGCCTGAGAGTTTCATGGTTTATGTAAATGACAAATCCCTTGGAAAACAAGTAGTGTTTATAAGTAGTGTTGCCAAGTTTCCAAAGCTCGGAGCAAAGCATATAGTTCCTTGTCATAGGTGGGATAGTTGAGAGTAGATCCACTTAACTTCTCACTAAAAAAGGCAATTGGCCTTCCCTGTTGGTTCAACACAGCTCATCTAGCATGTTATATAGCCATAACGGGGTGCCGGTACTTGATGGTTATGTTGTTGATGGTCCTCTAATAAACACACGTTATCCATGTCCCATCCTTCTTGAGAACCAATGTGACTGGTACAACACATAGGCTAAGACTTTCTCGGATGTATCCTTTGGCCATGAGGTCTTGAACTTGGGTTTTCAGTTCCTTAGTCTCTTCTAGTTTTGTAATACCCCGACCACCACCATCCGTGAGTACCCTAATGTCCTCTCTAGACCTGTGGACGATCCCTTGCTATCTCTAAGCCCATGGGCCTCCACGTCCTCTCTAGACCCATTGGGCCTCACCCTTATCCGACGATTGGTGCATTATTTTTTGGAGGCTCTAAGACTTGTTTACTGTCCCTACAAATCACCACATGATCTTTTCCTGTGTGTTGACCTCACTTAAACAGTACCGACAATCATTTCTCGGTAGGCCACCCATACTAGTACTACTCCAGTCCAAGCACGCTTAACTGCAGAGTTCTGAAGGAGTGGTTGACCGAAAAGATAAATGCACTTTGATGACATAGGCAGCAAAATCAAATCTCGTAAGCCTCTTCTCATACACCACCATACTATAACCGGAGATGTTACAATCACCTTCACTCAAAATAGGTCAAAACTAGTTTGGCAAACCTGGCTTTGATACCAAATGGAATTCCCGGACTGCTACTGTCCGTGAGCATTCTAATGTCCTCTCTAGATCTATGCATGACCCTTTGTCATCTCTACTCCTATGGGCCTCCACGTCCTCTCTAGGCCCATTGGGCTTCAACTTCGTCCGACGGTCGGTGCATTATTTTTTTGAGGCTCTAAGACTTGTTTACTGTCCCTACAAATCACCATATGATCTTTACCTGTGCGTTGACCTCACTTAGACAGTACTAACAATCACTTTCTGGTAGGTCACCCATTCTAGTACTACTTCAGCCCAAGCACGCTTAACTACGGAGTTCTAAAGGAGTAGTTGACTAAAACGAAAAGTGCACTTTGGTGACATAGACAGCCAAATCAAATATCTTAAGCCTTTTCTCATGCACCAGCATACCAGAACCTGGGATGTTACATGTTTCATCCGGTAAGCTGGCCGGTTTGGTAAGACCGCACCTTGTACAAGGTCAATATGGTGCTCAATGCTCCGGATGGGCGGTAAGCCGTCTGAGGTCACTTCTTGAGGTTAGTCCTTATCTGAAAAATCAGAACCTAACACCTCCTTGAAGACCATTTAGTAACACGGTGAGGGAAAAAGAAATCAAAGTTTTACAAACCTTATTGGAAACAAAAAGGTTAGTTTTACTTACCTGGTTCTCTTTGGCCATCTTGGTTTGTATCTCGTGCACTTAGGATTGGCTAAGATGTGCAATGTTGTACATGTGTTTGTTGTATGTGAAGGAGTAGTGGTTGGTCCGGCCGTCATGTGTGCCTTCTCGGTCGAATTTCCATGGCCGTCCAAGTAGTAAATGACCGGCTTGCATGGAGACCACATCACATACAACTTAATATTGGTACTTACCAATGTGGAAGGGGATAATAAACTGTTCAGAAATTTTGAGCTCTGCTTGATTATTCAACCACTTTAGCCGGTACGGTCTCTGATGCTTGGTTGTGCTGAGTCCAAGCTTCTGGACCATGTACTTTTTGGCCACGTTAGTACAATATTCTCCGTCTATGATCAAGTTACAGACCTTCCTATTGATGGAACAGCATGTGGGGAAGATGTTCTCACGTGGAGAAGGAACTTGGATAGTGATAGAGATCTATTCTGGAGGTAACTCACAATACCTAGGATCTAAAGAATGGATCGAAGTGGTTTAATGGTGTATCTCCTTGAAGGTAACTTCAATCGAGAGAATACAATTGAATGGATGATGAAAAGAGTTATGGAATGACTTTGTGATAAGAACAAAAATCAATATCTAAGTGAATCGAACACAAAGACAGAGATCAAAACTTGCTTTCTAGAAAATTCACACACAATATAAAAGACAAACAAACAAAACCGAAGCTTTAAAGGTGAGAAAAAATCTCTTTTATTTATTTCTTTCAAGTCTTTCTTTTACAATGAAATTCAAGATTCTTTTATAGAGTTTATAAAACTTGGTAATCAATCAAAATAAATGTATAAATAAATATAAAAAATATCAACATAAATTAAAATCATTCATGTTTTTGATTGATATGACCTTTAATACTCGATTTAGCTAGATATTGAAAATTTGAAGTTCCATATATCTTGATAGCTTGGGACCAAAGCTGGAGTATTTTGACACAATATAGAGGTCTTCAATGCATAATAATACATGTCTAGGAGAATCAGAATGGAGATGTAGTGATTTGAATGCTCTTAGGTCTAAATATAGTAAGTCTAGACATGGTATGCACATATCCAAATATGTCATGTCTAGAGTGGTCCGATTTGGAAATTCAATATCTTTCACATATAATATCGGTTTGCTAAAATTTCAAATCTCAAATATTTTCTGATTAAATAAGATTTCATACCAGGCCGGTTTGCAGCTTAATTCTTTCTAGTTCGACCGTAATGTCTCAAAAATGACACGTAGGTCTAAACTGGGCGAGTTCAGATTCACATGTCTTGTAAAATTTGTATTTTGTGCTTCTGAGAACTTTTTTACCTGATTCCAAATATCACAGCTTTCATATTGAATAAATATTTCATATAATTTTACCTGGCTGCTGTGTTCTTGTTTATCTGACGTAAAACAAACTTTGAGTGCATATTGGTCCAAATCTGAGAGTTTCTGAGTAAGGTCTGATCCAAATTTAACCAATATGTTGTGGGCTGATTTGAGGTGCTCATCACTCTTTGGCTGGAACTTGATTCAGAGTCAGAATGCTTGATTCGTAGGGCATAG
The DNA here is from genome assembly GCA_000411055.1 of Leavenworthia alabamica. Lineage (NCBI taxonomy): Eukaryota > Viridiplantae > Streptophyta > Magnoliopsida > Brassicales > Brassicaceae > Leavenworthia > Leavenworthia alabamica. Next base: position 9,898 of record KE156759.1, read on the forward strand.
GCAGGTTTTCTCACTGTAGACTTCCTCCAAGATTGGATAAAACGTTCCCTAGAGGTGACAGATGTTTTTTCCTTGATGTGTCTCTCAGCTTGAATGGCCAAATGTAGAACCTGATGCATTTGATGGTACGGTTCCATCTTAACCTTTTTGGTTATTCTGTTTTGGAATCCATCATAAAAATGTGCCATGATGGATTCTTCCGAGTCATTGATGCCAAGTTGTACTCTCAAAGTGTCAAATTCATAAAAATACTCGTCTACAGACTTGGTTCCTTAAATAAGCTTTTTGAACTTCCTCTGGATGTCTCCATCGTTATGAGGTGGCACATATCTCCTACTTAAAACTCCTTTCATTTCATCCCATGTCCGGATGTAACCATACCTTATACACCTTCTTTCAATCAGTTCTCTATCCCACCAAGTAATTGCATGTTCTATGAGTTGGGCTGAGGCAAAAACTACCTTCTTTTGCTCGGAGTAGTTGTAGCACTCAAAGATATACTCCATACATTTCTTCCAATCAAAGTAAGCTTTCGGGTCTACGTTTCCAGAAAAGTAGGTGGGATTAGCTTGACATTAGACCCTCTGGGTTGGAATGGGTCGGCTTCCAGGTGACATCCACAGTGAGGTTGATCTATTCTATGGTTGTCTAGGTACGGTTGGACTAAGAGATCTTTATCATCCATGTCATAAGAATCTTATTCTATGAGTATGCTTCTTTTTTGTTGTATGGCTTTGGCCAGCTGGTTAAGCGGTTAACTCGGGTGGGGCCGTTCAATCTTAGTGACCCGTTCACCTATAACGTAGAGGTCTTGTCGAAGATTTTCCAAGATCCGAATGAATTCTCCAAAGGTAATTTTAACATCCGTGCATGCGTTTAGACATCAGGGAACCTCAGGAAACGTTCACGGATCTCCGGGAGGTGCTCAGGATGGTACATGTGACCAAAAATGTTGATGTATGAAGGTCACCCGGTTGGGTAAATTATACTGACCGGCCGGGTGAACCTGGCTGTGGACCGGCCGGGTAAACCTGGCTGTGGACCGGTCGGGTGGAAAACTTTACCCGACCGGGTGAGTTGATTTGAGCCATGGCTTTGGCCCAATCTCTGGACGACTATGAGTATGCTTTCTTTAATATAAAGGAATGTAAAAAAGAGTTATAAACTCAGTTTTCTGGCCAAAGAGACGGGAAGGAGAGGAGAGAAGAAGAAGGACAAATCTTGGTCAAATTAAGAGTTGGAAAGGAAGAGAAGATTTGTAACATCCGAGCACGAGTATGACGTCGGAGAACTTCGGGAACGTGCCCTGGGGAACTCCGAGAGGTGCTCGGGATGTGTTTGGAGGAGTGTTGGTGACTGACTTAGAAGTCACCTGATCGGGTAACATTTGGACCGATCGGGTAAGTTGGAACAGACTGGTCGAACGGGTAGGCGACTGGTCGATCCATTGGGTAAAAGACTGAGATCGACCGGGTAGTTTTTAGGTGTCACCACACGGCTTGATGGTCCATTTGGTC
>KE156761.1:0-10821 GCA_000411055.1 Leavenworthia alabamica
TGATCGAGAGATCGAGAACTGACGGTCGGTAGCGAGTGATCGATGGATCGACTATCGACGATACGCGAGTATCGGATGGTCGATACTCTATCTGAGTATGCCCGAAATGACATTTCGTTTTGTTAACATACAACTGGTTCTCCTGTAGCACCTTCAGGACATTCTTCACATGCTCTCTATGTTCCTCCATAGACCTACTGAATACCAGAATGTCGTCGAAGAATACTAGAACATACTTCCTCAAATACGGCCTGAAGATGTCATTCATGAGGGACTGGAAGCTGGCAGGAGCATTCATCAGTCCAAACGGCATTACCAGGAACTCGTAATGACCATAGTGTGTCCTGAAGGCAGTCTTAGGCACATCCTTTGTCTTGACCCTTATCTGATGATACCCTGAATGTAAGTCTAACTTCGAGAAATACTCAGCTCCGTGTAACTCATCTATCAGCTGGTCGATCATGGGAATATGATAGCTATCTGGTATTGTGGCTTTGTTGAGGGTTCTGTAATCTACACAGAATCGCCAACTCTTGTCTTTCTTCCTTACTAACAGTACAGGACTGGAGAAGGGACTATTGCTGGGCTGTATCAATCCTGCTCCCAACATGATGGCTACTTGTCTCTCCAGTTCTGCTTTTTGTGCCTGTGGGTATCGGAAGGGTCTGATGCTCACCGGCCCTGCCCCTGCTTTCAGTTCAATCCCATGCTCTTTGCCTCTTGAAGGAGGTAAGGTGGTCGGTTCTGCAAAGACTGTTACAAATTGATCCAAACTTCTTGCAGTTTTTTATCCTCAGTGACCTTGCCTACCACTTCCGCTTTCAGTTGCAGACTACTCAACTCTACCATTACCGCTTCTCCTCCTTCTTTAATGGTCTTCCACATAGATTTCAATGATACTTCTGCATTACAAAGCCTTATATCCCCCTTTAGCGACATCATCATTTCTTTCTCATGCCATTTCATTTCTTGTAACTTCCAGTTAACTTTCACCTCACCCAAAGTTTCAAGCCACTGTACTCCCAAGATCGAATCTGCACTACCCAGCTCCAAAGGTAAGAAGTCACTGACTATCTCTAGGTTCTGAGCGTGAACCTTCAACCCTTTGCTTATACCTTCTCCTTGTACTGCCAATCCCACTCCCATCACGACCCCATATCCTGTCGTTTTTTACCAAACTGGGAGCGAGTTTCTTCACCAATCGACTTGAGATGAAGTTATGGGATGCTCCTGAATCGATGAGGATGACAACTTCCTGATCTCTCACCTTTCCCTTTAACTTGAGAGTTTGCGGCAATGACAGCCCAACTACCGACTTAAGAGATCGTTCAGCCAGCTCCGGGGCTTCTTCAATAGCCTCGATCTCTTCTTCCTCCTCGTATTCTATCTCTTCTTCTATCCCGTCATCGCCTACCACGACTACCTGTAGAGCTTGTAGCTGACAACGATGACCCTTCACATACTGCTCATCGCATTTGAAACACATTCCTTTCTCTTGCCTCTCCTTCTTCTCTTCGGGAGTCAATCGCCGGTAAGGAATTTTTCGCCCAAAATTTCGATTAGGGTTCGCAATTGATTTCCCCAGTTGACCAGACGATGTCATTTGTTTCTGTTGACCTTGACCCGTTTTATGGTTAGACAAATATGCCCCTCCGTTTTTAAAATGATCCACTCGCACATGAGAGTTCACACGCTCGGGGTTATAACAGTTTTCTCTCTCCGTATGACCCTGCCACCCGCCGTTGCTACCTTTTTCCTCTAACAGACAGTCCTCTACCATTAATGCCATTACCATCATTCGCTCCAAGTTTCTGGGTTCCTGTAATCTCACTCTGACACCAATTTCTGCCTTTAACCCGACCATATATGCTGTCTCCAGTACTTGCTCTGGCAAAAAATGGTTGTTTGAGGCCAAGACTATGAACTCCCGATTATATTCTTTCACGGAGCCGGACTGTCTGACTGTCATCAGCCTTTCACACGGCCTTACCTTACTGGTGGAGAAGCTCTGCACCACTCTTCTTTTCATCTCCTCCCACGTCTGAAATGGGTTACGATCTCTCTCCCACCGGTACCATAACAGAGCATCTCCATCAAAACAAGCTCGCACGGTGTGGAGTTTTTCTCTTTCTGTGAAATCTCCAAGCTCAAAGTACTGATCCACACGGTGTACCCAGCTATCCACGTTTTCCCCATCAAATATCGGCATTTCTACTTTTCTAGCAAGGGAATCTCCCCTGTCTTCATATACTTTTGGGCTCTGACTCTGAAACATCTGGTGTCGTTCCTCTGCTTCCGGTCCATAAGGCCTTTCTCCTTCAACCTGTCCAGACTGAGGTGTCTCTTCCACGACGGTCTTTGCTAATCTGGCCATAAGAACTTCTTCATCTCGAGTCATCTTCTTGTTTATCATCTCTATTTTTTTTTGTAACTCACTCAACGTCAGAGCGATAGAACATAACTCTGTTTTCAGTTCTGTCACCTCCTTCTTTACTTCCTCCATCTCCAACTTTGGTCTCGCAAGGATTGGCAAAGCTCTGATATCAAGTTGATACGATTTAGAATCAATAGAACACACAAATATGAACCAAAATACTTGTATTGATAATCAAAATATAGAATGACTTGAAGGTTTACAATGGAGCCTTTCCCTCCCTTACCAAGTCTACTTTCCAGACAAAAGCATAAACCAAAACCTACTTCTAAGAGACACTTATATAGTGCTCTTTACATGACCTAAATTACCTCACTTAGACATGTGACTCCCTCAGACAAAAAGTGGTTATTACTACTTCATATGACTCAGGCCCATAGCTCAAGATGCCCACTTACATTCCTGATCCAACCTTTCTTTGACTTAACTTCAGCCACTACCACTTGCTCCTTTGTTCTTCCTCCTGTAGGTGTAGAGAATAGGAGGCTTTAATGCTGCAAACGTATCAAAGACACAAGACCATTAGCTTCATTGAGAACCCTTCCTTTGATGCCAAAGGTATATTGCATTCATCTTTCGTTTTTTATTTCAAATTATTTAAATTATAGTAGATACAAGTTTGGTTATTATTTATTTACAAGGTGCTCAAACTCAAACAACAAGATGGGGAAGAAGACTTGTCGCACTCTTCTATAGTTTTATTTAAGGTGATTTTATAAGGCTATAGTTCTATGTGTTGAAGTACCAAATAACATATGAGAAGATGAAGAAGAAGAGAAGATGAAGAAGAGAAGATTCTATCGATCAAAACAAAAGGAAGAAGAAGAAGTTGATAAAATGAGAGTTGGACTGTTGGTGGAAGAAGAGAAGTTGGGCCAGCCAAATTTGAAGACAAGTCCACCAAGCCCATGTTCTAGAGTCTTCTTCTAGGTTTTACGTTTTCACATCTCTATGTATAAAATCAACTCTAAACTTATCTAAATCATTAACTCTCCAAAATCAATATAAAAGTTTTTGAGCAATATATTTAGATCTGAGCACAATCTAAGTTTTATTTTCAGTTTTTATATTTATGCACAATAAAGCTCTAATGAGCTATTTTCAATATTATGTTTAGATCTTTTATTATAAAGCTCAAATCTTTGATATTTTGATTTCTCTAGACTATGGTTACGTAGTAAATTAAATTAATTAATAATAGTCATATTAATAAGGCACTATCACTTTTAAAAAATAAATTTAATTAAGAATAAAAAACACAGAAATTAATGATATAACTAATTAATTAAATAAATTGTCAACTTAATTAAATGAATTATATAATAGTGAAAATAGACCTAATGTGACATCCACTCTTTTGATCGTTGGAGATGAATATGTTCAATTTGTTTTTCATTATATACTAGAGTTAGCCCGCCCTTCGGGCGAATTTTTATTTACAATTAATAATTTTTAGTTAATATAATAATTATTCAAATTTATATATTTATTTCTATTACAATAAATATATATACCTTTTTAATATATCAAATATATTATTGATGATATTCGATCTTTTTTAAAGTATTAACGTATAAATTATTTCATTTAAAAAGACAATACAAAGTGTTAAATCATAAGCTAACAACTACATTCTACTCAATCTAATACAATTATTCATAAATTAAATTTTTCTATGAATATATCATATATGTTATTCACAATTACAACATCTCATATTAGATATTTATATGTACACATTACTCAATTCAATCATGGTATTCATAAATTCAATATAATCCAACAATATATAAATTCAGTCTTCAAATATATATTTTTATTTACTCTCTTCTATATCACATAAAATAAAGTGAAAGATCTCTCAATCCAAGTCATATTTTAGAGAATATTTTATGTTTACGTTTTTTTTGTTTTAAAATTAAATTAGATGTCTTTGATGAGATATTGATTTAAATATATAAATATCTTATATTTTGTAGTTTTAATATATATATATATATATATATTCTTTTCATTTTTACTCACTAAAAATGTATCGTGCACCATATTATATTGATCACAGACATTGAACATTTTCCATAAACGTTTTATATGTTTATAAATTTACTCAAAAATTTTTAATTATATTATCTCAATTTATTTCAAATATGCAAAAATTAAACTATTTTAAATTTAACGTTCACTATCTTCTTATATTTCTCTTTGTTATTTTCAATATCATTCCACTTATTAACTTGAACATTCTAAAATCTTTTATAAAATTTTAATAATGTATTCTCTTAAATATAGTTTAAAATTTTGCATAAACTTGTTAATGTTTTAGAATATCATAATTTATATTTCATAACATATATTTTTATATGTTTGTTAAAAGTTTGATATTTTCATTAAGTTTTCTAAAACTCCCGTCAATCTACTATTGAACGATTAATCGCTTGTTCGATTATGTGACACTCTTTTAAGACAGTATATTCAACTCTATATGTTTTTCTCATATAACCTATTTAAATTTATTTATTTTCCTAATTAGATATTAAAATATCATCAATAATCAATAAATTTTAGAAATTATATAAAAATTTTGATCTAATTCTTCTTAATTTTCTATTTAAATAATATTTTGATTTAATTTATAATAAATTAATACATAATTTAAAAACACGAAATAATCTAAACATTTATCATCATAAATTCAATTATAGTATGAAAAATATTCATAAATTAGAACACTAATTATTAATATTTAAAATGAATATTTGTCTAAACAATATAAATAAATTTATTCAAGCTAAAATTAATATCTTAAATGTTTAAACTATTTTTATAATATTATAATTTTAAACATTTTTCTAAATTATTATATTTAATAATATTAGGTCATTTTAAAAATTAAATGTTATTATGATACTCAATTTGAAAGAGTATTGTTTCTCACATATCTTATATTTGTATCATATTTTTATTATCTAATTCATATTTGTATTATCTAATTATATATAAATTTAATATTGATGATGTTTTTATTAAAAATTCTACACTTATTAGATTTTAATTGTATGTTTTTATTTTAATCATTTTATTTTTAATATATATATATAATTGAGCTTTAGAAATTTTGAAATTAAGAATATAAGTGAGTTAATGATAAAAAATAATAAAAAGAAAGAGAAAAAATTAATGATGCTGACGTGAATATAGATGAATTAATGAAAAAGAATAATAAGAAAAGAAATTAAATTAATGATGTTAATATGTCAAATGTCGAGAGTTTGGTTAGATAACATAAAAAAAAAAAAAAGTATTAGCAAGTTTATGTATATAAATAGATACTAAGTTCTATAAGCTTTGTTCTACATGAAAATGGTGCTGGGTTCGAGTCAAAGGACACCTACGGATCAGATCTCGTCGAGATGAGTATCAAAGTGCCCGGAGACAATACTGGCGGTGTCTTCACTGCTTTTTGCGTTTGTATTCTTGATTATTATATGCATGCATGCACACGTAAACTAATTCAAATTCATATTCATAAAAATTATCCATATATGTAAAATAATGGGAAAATTGGAAAAAATGAGCTATGTTTTATTGTCTAAATATACTTTTATTTTTAAAATATGTAACTATAACTTTAATTTTTTTAAAATTTCTATTTTAGCCTTCAAATAAAATTGTAAGAATCAAAATATATATAAAATATTATGATATAACTAAATATTTTATAATATATAATTTGAAATAAATTAAATATTTATTAAATAAAAGATAAAATATTGTCGATATAAAAAATATAAAAATATAATTAATTTATTCTGTTGGAAAGAAAAATAATAATTTATTCTATATTTACTGTATTATATTTTATTAGATAGTCATTTAAAACTATTAATTTTAATTTTGTAAAAGATGTATTTGATTATACAATAAGATGGTTTTCCAAGTTTTTGATCTTTAACCATTAATTTTAATTACTTTTTATCTAACAATCTTTATTATCTAGTAAGTAAATAAATAGTGTATCTAAAGCAAAATAACAATTTTTTTCAAAATAATAAAATCCTAAACAAATTGAAGAAAAATAAATATATATATTAATAATTATTTTGACAAATTTTTTTAGTTTTTATATTTTTAAAATTAAATATAAAAATTAACAATTAAAATATAGATGAATTTTGATCAAAAAGTATATAAAATTCTGCTATCTCCATTTTTAAGAAAATGTCAAATACTTTTTTCTATTTTTAAAAGTTTTATGAACTATAAGACTAAAATTTATATAATAATTCAAAAACATACTTTGACTAATGTTTTACAAAATAATTACCAAAATTTTGTATTATTTCATTAAAACTACACATAAATATCCATTAATTTATTTGTAATTATTTAAACTAAAGTTTAATAAATTTATTAAAAAATATATTTATGAAAATTTTAAAAATAATCAAAAACTAAATTATTTATTTTTTTAAATTCTAAGAATTAGATTTTTTTCTCTAAATCTTTTTAAAAAATACGTTTTCTGAATTTTTTAGAATATATATTATAAATGCTTAAATACATATTATAATTCTTGTATAACAAGAACAAATAAGTAGAATATATATTCAAAAACTTTTAGAATCCAAATTCTGACTATTTTAGAATATGCATTCTAAAATATATATTTAACATTCTAAAAATGTTAACGATCATTTTTTTAAAAGCTTATCTTATGCTGTTTAAAATTCCTTGATACTGTTATATATTAGTATGTTTAGTTGAAAGTTAAGCATCGCATTGCTTATAAAGGGTACAACTTATCAGTTAGCGTATCACATGACTTGACACATTAAATATCAGCTTATGTGTTCATATTAAGAATATAATTAATTATCTTTAAAAATAACTAGACTTATCTCTTTATTTTTCCAATAAAATTATCTTTTAAAACAAAGATGCCTTGGCACGTTAAATATCAGGTAAATTTCCCTGTTACAAATTAAACGTCTTTTAAATTTTTTGCACAATAATCAATAAAACAATGAATTGGTCTCATTGATATATTAAACATTTTTTCCAGAGTAATTCTTTGTAATACCATCATTTATAATTTATTGGACAAAATTATATTATTTTTTTTAATTAGACATAAATACCATTTTTCATTAAAATTATAATGTTAGAGTTTAGTATTTAGTGGTTGGGTTTAATTTTTTATTGTTTGGGTTTAGTATTTTGTGGTTGAGTTTAGTGTTTAATGTTTGAATTTTATGTAATTTCTCATAAATATAATCTAATTTTTAATTTAATTGAGTTACTAAATAATAATTTTGTCTTAAATTAATTTTAGTGGTATTTGTGGAAACTAAACTTAAATTAGTGGTATTTATAAGAATTGCCCATTTTTCTATTGGTCATTATATTAAATAATAAAAATATTTATTAAATTATTGTTAAAACTACAAATACAAAAAAAACACTTAATTAAAACAAATTTTAAAACATAAAAATACATATAATATAAAACAGAAGAATCTATAATTGTGGCAATTAAACTCAAATAAGTTTTGACATAAAATCTATTTGTGTTTCCACAAAAAATGAAACATTTGTTTTTACATTGTTGGGAACATTTTTTTTTGTGTGTTTGAGGTAAATTATGTTTTTGCACTTTTTTAGTGGAATGCATTTTTTATATTTTATTTAAAATCAAATTTAGTCTAGTCTTTAAATAATATGCACAGTCTATTATACAACAATGTCTAATCTATTTTTTTTTCCTAAACAAAATTGGTGGTAAACCATCTGGACACGTTACAAAAAGGGTTAACCAACCATTTTGACGTTTCTAACCATAAAATTTAGGAATTTGTTTTTTTTTTTATTGCAATTTTGATGGATAATTTCAAAATTATGTTTTTTTACCAAAACCATAAATCAAAATGTTAGAAAAATTGAAAATAATTTAAACCAAAACCGCAAAATTCTAGAATTATATTTATAATTTTTTAAAAAGAAAAGTATGGTTAGAAAAAAAAAACAATTTATAAGGTGGTTAAAATAAACCGGATCGAAAACCAATAACTAAACCAACCGGAATAGAAGTTCGATTGCTCAATTTCCAAGCCGAAATCCTCAAATCTCGGGTTCGGTTTAATCAGGACACTCACACCTAAGAAAAGATTCCACCAAAGGTGCTTCAACCACATAAATATTTTATTAAATCATTAAAAGAAGAAACCACTGTAACATGGACTCAGCGTAGTCCACACGAATAGAAGTTGCTGAGTAAACAAAGAAAAGAAAAAAAAAAGAGAGAGGAGAAGAAGGGTCAAAGACTACAACTATCAATTATTATTAGTAGTAACTTAATCGTTAAATAGTTATTAAATTTGATGATTAAATAGTCATAATTTAGCTAAAATTATGGTTTGTTGTAGTAAATTATTAAATACTAAATTCTATGAGCTTCTACATGAAACAGGTGCCGGGTTCGAGTCAAAGGAGTATCAAAGAGCATGCATGCACACGTAAACTAATTCAAATTCATATTGATAAATTATCTATATATATGTAAAATAATTATACAGTTGACTTCAAAGGGAAGCAATCACGACGATCGAGATTGACTTCGAGTTTCTAGGTAACGACAATGGAAGACAAACAAATTTATTCCATAGAGATCAACTCTCTTATATAGGTACAACAAGATATACATCAATATTCTCTAAGATCTTCTCTTAAGGATATATTCCTATTCTATTCTAGAATATATTCCGTATCACTCTCTAATACTCCCCTCAAGTTGGAGTGTGACAATCTCGAACACCCAACTTGAACAAATGATATATAAAACTTGAACATCCCAACGCTTTTGTGAGAGTGTCTGCTGGTTGTTCTTTTGTTGGAATGTATGCTGTTGATAGATGCCCATTTGTGATTGAGTCTCAAACGTAATGACAGTCTGATTCGATATGCTTTGTTCTCTCGTGGAATACGGGATTGGCAGCTATGTGAAGAGCTGACTTGTTATCACGGTATAGAGTAAACGGTTTCGTGTGAGCTATACCAAGATCACCCAGCAACGACTTGATCCATTTGAGTTCTCGAGCTGCTTCTGCCATGGACCGGTACTCTGCTTCTGCAGACGACAAGGAGACCGACTTCTGCTTCCGAATTTTCCAAGATATAGGTGAATCTCCCAACATTATGACATATATAAGCACTCAGTGAACGACGAGTTAAAGGACACGAGTTCCAGTCTGAGTCGGTGTATGTCTGCACACTGAGGTCACTGTTTGTATTGAGTAATATGCCCTGACCTGGACATCTTTTTATATAATGAACAACACGAGTTGCAGCATCCTAGTGTGCTTCCCAAGGATCATGCATCACCTGAGTCAAAACATGAATAGCATAACAAAGTTCTGGTCTGGTGATCGTTAGATACACCAACCTTTTCACAAGTCTTCGATATCTTTTTGGTGTAGAACCCTTCGGACCATTATCTGCAAACAAAGTCTAGATATAGTATAAGTCTCTCATTAGATACATATGAGAAGTAAAAGAGATTAACATCTACTCTAGATATAGTATATCACGATCTTTAATAGTAAAACTAAAATAACAAAAATTCTTGAAGTTCCCTATATATATATATAAACATTTTTGCCAATTAGAGTCCAAATATTTAGCCTCATGTTTTCCACAATCAAAGAGATAAAAATGATGATGATGATTGAAAGGTATTATGTGGACAACATCCCAATAAGAGTATACAAAAACGAAGATGGTGTAAGCTATCCATCAAAGCCTATGCAAGTCGAAGCTAGTCTTTGGGACGGTGACTCTTGGGCAACTGATGGTGGTAGAACCAAGATTAACTATGCATACTCTCCTTTCATTGCCCATTTCCAAGACTTCTCCTTATCTGGCTGCAACATGTATGATCAGAGTAATAATATTGCGGCTTGTGGATCCTCTAGTTACTGGTGCAATGCTTATAATTATCAAAGGTTAAGTAGAAACGAACAGATCGTTTATGAACATGTGAGGACTACATTCATGCACTACAAGAAAACAGCCGTAATATGACGGCCAAAATCGTTGGAATTCCGTCATAAATGGTCATTTCCGACGGATTTTTCTGTCGGTTCTAGAGCGTCGGAAATTTTAATTCGTCAAAATTTGTCAAAAAATTATGACGGATTATGACGAATATAATTCCGACGGATTTTGACGGAATATTTATGACGGATTTTGACGGAATATTTATGACGGATTTTGACGGAATATTTCTGACAAATTCTGACGGATATATTTCCGACGGATTCCGACAGAATATATTTCTGACGGATTATGACGGATATCGTTATTTATTTATATTTAATTAATATTAATAATTT
>KE156761.1:39956-64174 GCA_000411055.1 Leavenworthia alabamica
CGACGAATTCCGACAGTATTAAATATTTTAATTTTTAATAATAATAAATTTAAGTTTTTAAAATTTTTTTATTATTAATTGAATTATTTAATTATTATTTAATTTTTTTAGTTATAATTGAAAATAATAAAATAATAAAATATAATTAAACAAACTAAAATAAAAGCATTAATGTCTTAAAAGAAAAAAAAAACGAAACATAAAAAAAGACTGATCAATCATGGCGCCTGTGGACTACTGTTCATCCATGTATCAAAACGTTCTTTGAGCTTCTTGAGTCGTGCCTGGTCTGCTTCTCGCTCGATCTCACTTTCCTCCCGCTCCCGCTCACGCTTGTTTTCCAGATACGCTATCTTCGCTCTAAGTTCGTCTTCAACAGGATGTGCCATCGGGTAAGTTGATCCCGATGAGACGTACTGATCAGGAAGACAAAAAGTACGGCCCCGTGTCCGTTGTGTACACTGTGGAAAAAAACAAATATATTAACATATTATAAAATAAATTTAAATAAAAAATAAAAATTTAATTTAATACTTCCATCACGATATTCACCATCACATCCGGCGGACATTGAGTCATAGGAGGTGTACCTTTATCAACCGGCTGCGACTCCATAAATTGAGACGCCCTAATCTTAGCGGTTTCAGCAATTTCTGTAGCAACTGGATCTTGGATTGCACCAGTCCGACGGTTCGTACGCGCATCCACAAGCATTGTAAGCGCATCTGGCTCCACTCCATCCCGCTTGAACTATCGTTTTTTGAAAATGTTAAACAATTGAACCTTTTAAAAACAAAAAGAATATGGTGTTGTACCAGTTGTAATTTACGAGTCGCCTTTCTGACCGTACCCAAGTTATGGGTAGCAATACCTTTACCCCTCCGTTCGCTATTACGGTTAGCGGATTGCTTCTTTGAATGATTTTTAGTTTCATCACATGCCCAATAATCGCTAGAAATCTGTATTTTAAAAATTAATTTCGTAACAGATTATTCTGTATAAAAAAGTTTATTCCAGAATTCAGGTTTTCCGAGAAAATCCTTGTGAACATCATTAACTCTCCACTTTTCTTTCCATTCGAAAATGCGGTTTGTGTAAGTTTTCGCAGCTTTCTTATCAAAAGCGATTCTAACTTGCGTTAGATGATGTGGCTCCCATATAAATTGTTGCTGTAAAAATATTTTATTTTATATTAAACTAAATATATATATTTATATTTATAGTTAATAACTTTTTAATAGCAAATCGTACCGCGAATTGCCGAAACCACAAATCCTTAACTTCGGCAGGCATAACGCTGTACGTTTTATAGGGATGGTTTAACATCCCAAACATCATATTGCCAATGGCTTTTGTGATATAATTGTGAGAAAGATCGAACCTAATTTTTGTAAAACATTAATTAAATTTTTTTTATTAAAAGTAAAAACAAATTATGTTCAAAGTTTACCATGTGGTTCCGTGACGACGATTCGGATCAAGTTTTTTCCTGAAATCTATTGCACCAGTAGATGCAGCAAAATTCCCTACGTTGATCTGCGTAGGTTGCGTCTCGGGATCGGAGAAGACGACGATAGATTTGGAGACACATATGCTGGAAACTCCGTCATGGGAACTTGCGACGTATGCTTGGCTCTACGCCGCCCACCACGGGAGCTACCCGAAGCACGAGTATATGCTCCGTAATTCCTTAAATCAATTTCATAGTTATTAGTATTTATATAAAAAGTAATTAATATTATATTAAATTTTTTTAATGAATTTATATTTATATATTATAAACATAATTAGTGATTAAATAAATGAATAAAATTGAAGAATAAAAACAAATAACTTACATGTTAGCGGGAAATTCGTCCGATATGATGTTTACGAAAATGAAAGAGTTTAGAGAGAGATTGGAAGTTTTAAAATTTTTTGATTATGAGATTTGTGAAAATTTATCGAAGGGAAGTGATTAATTTGTATAAAAACCGTCGGATAAAGGTAACATTAATTACCGATGCGATTGACTTGAAACGGCACAATTTTCCGTAGTTCCGACGGATACCGATGGATATAAACTTTATCGTGTTTAATACACTTATCTTTACAATGTGTGGTAATGAAACCGTCGGTATCCGCCAGAAATTTCCGATGGATAACGATGGTTTCATTTACAAACAGTAAATGATAGTTACTTTCACACAATTTACTAAATATCAGTAGGAAACGGTTGGTAAAATCTAACGGTTTCATTAACACACAGTAAATGATATTTACGTTGACACAATTTACTAAATTTCTGTCGGAAACGGTTGGTAAATCCGACGGTTTCATTAATGATATTTAATTTCACACGATTTACTGAACTTCCGTCGGATATACCCACGGTTTCTGACGGTTCTAAACCCTAAACCCTAAACCATAACCCAAAATCCACAAAACCGTAGGAAAATTTTAGAAGTTCGTTAGATTTTAAGAATCTAAAGTTCATAATATATAAGTAAAAATCTAAAAGTTCATTTGATTTTAAGATTTGGAAAATATAAAATAAAAGTTATAAAAATATATTAATGCGAAATTCAAGTTGATAAGTAATAACGTTACATAATTTAATAATTCATAACAACATTGTACATAACAGCTCAATTCATTTTCTTCTGTTGATGAATCTTTAGGCGGTATCGAATCACTATCTGAAAACTCTCCATGCCCTTCTTCTGAATCGGAATGTACGCGAGCATCGCCGAAACTGGCCAAGTCAACAACCAAATTAAAATTAACAGAATCTCCCACTGGGACTATGTCGCTAGCAACAGGGGATTGCAATGGTGCATGTTCGGAAACGCCGTAGATAACTCCTCTAGGCAAAATAGATGTCACTGTAATCCATGAGTCTGATTGTCGTGTAGTACGCGGGTACAGTAAGTAACAAACCTGTAACGTCAACTGTACAATTATATTCTTTTACTTGATGACTATTTATGCAAATAATAGTAACGTATAACTGATCTGCTTGTGCAGCAATGATAAAAGGATCGTAGTGAAAAAGTCGTCTTCTTGAATGTAGTGATGTCACTCCAAATTTGTCTATGTGAACACCGCTGTCTATAATAGGTACATATCAATCACATTTAAACACACAGCATCTGAGGTTCAATATGTCCGGGTATCGTATTTCCAAAATCTGTCGTAGTACACAAGATCACCCGCTTTTGCCGATACACCACAATCTGAAGTTGTTCTACAACTTTCCTCATCATAGGACCAAAATGCACATCCTCTTGTACAAAATTTTGGATTTGATATAGCCGTGTAAAGTGGAACATTTATAAATTCTAGAAGGCACGACGGAAATGATTGCCCGCTGTTCACTCCTTCTGTGACTTGTGAATGTATCATAGTTAGAAATATAGTTTAAAATAATAAGTAAATGTTATTTGCATAATAATGTAACCACGATGCAAAATATGTGTCTTTAAGAGCATCTCCAACAAGGACTTCATATTTGAAGTTTCTCCAACTTCAAATTTGAAGTTTTTTATATATTTTTTCCAACAATACAATTTTAAAACAAGCTTCAAATATTTTATATATTGCATATTAATCCTTAATGTTAATCTAAAATAACTAAAACAATAAAAATTTTTATAATTATATCTTAAAAATAAGTAATTAATATTATTTTTATAGTATAATAGATACAAACTATATTATATATATTTTAAAAATATTTTAAACTAAATTATATAAATAATAAATAAAATAAATAAATTATTTAAAAAANTGATTAATAATATTGTTTACATAAAAATTAATAAAATAACATAAAAGTTAATATGATAGAAGTTAAGTAATATAAAAGTTAATAAAATAGTATAAAAGTTAATATTATTTTTGATATGAAAACATAAGGGACTAAAAAATAAAGACTTTATATTTTAGAGTCAACTTCAAATATGAAGTTGGATTTTGAGAACTTCAAAATTTGAAATTTTGAAGTTGTTGTTGGAGTGAAAAAAACTTCAAATTTGAAGATTTGAAGTTGTTGTTGGAGATGCTCTAAGAGCTCCTAGTTCTTCATCTGTTTTGTCTGGATATAAATCCTTTACGAGCGACACATATATCCTGGAAGAAGGAAAAAAATATATTAATTAATTGATTATTTAATTGATCAATCATATATATTACGGATAATAACATACGTAAATGTAACTAACCTTTCGTATGGCAGAATCTCATCACAATTTTTCAACAAATACATATGCAGATGTTTTTGTTCTTGTTCTGTAAGCTTTGTTTCCTTTCCTTTTCCACTAAAGTTGCCGACGTGTCTAAATAGTAAAGGCACGAAAACTGGATATTCTGCTTTTTCTACTCTGTCGTCATGTGGAAAGTTAAACGTCGACTTTTATTCCGTACTTGAACAGAAAATTAATATTCAGCAAAGTGTGATGCTTCTTCGTTAATACTTTGTGCAACAATCGAACCTTAACTCTGCTAAGAGTCTTAATAAAGTAAAAGCATTGTATCACCTGAAATGTAATTTAAAAACTTAACTTTTATTTTAATTATTCAATTGTTATCCAAGAAATTGGATGACTTGTCACTGAATTTATTTGAATTATAGGGGTTTTACAGAAATTTTCAGATTTCCGGGAAATCAGTTTTAGGGATCTCGGAATAGTTTATGGGGTTTATTTGAGTTGTGTTTAGTGTCTGATTGCTAAATGTGACCTAAATACTTGTAGGAGCATTTTGGTAATTTAGCAATTCAGGGGCAGTTTGGTCTTTTCACATATTCAGAGACTAAAATGTGTGCATGACCGTGGTTCGATAATTGTGAATGGTCCTTTAAGTTCATTTGATTGTATTGACTTGATTGTGTGTTTGTGTTTTATGTGTGGTGTTTGAGTTTTGTGTGTTTGTTTGAGTAATTATTAAACTGAGAGTCGGTTTAATGATGAGTTTAAAAACTGAGTTAAAAATTAAGCAATGAGTATTGAGTCAAATGGTTTAAAATTTGAGTAAAACTTTGAGTAAACCATTATTGAAATAGGAAAACCGGGCATAACGAGTAAATACCGGTTTTTCCGAGAAAATGTGATGATCGGATTTAACGAGTTAAACAACCGTTCATCACATATTGAGTAGTGTTGATAACCTGGCGTAACGAGTTCAACCCGGTTATCACACATTTGAGTAATTAAAATGAGAATTGAAAATTCGAGTGATTGAGAAATGAGTAAATTGAGAATATAGAGTTAAGTGAAAATTGAGGATCAATCACTCTTGTCTACAAAGAACCCAGTAGACGGGAGGATTGCTTACTCAGTATGTTTTATATAGGGGACATTAGTGTGCTCACGGACGGTGGCGGTCGAGGTATTATATTTGGTATCAGAGTCAGGTTTGCCAAACTAGTATTGGAGAAACCTTCAATCTTTTTTTCAATTCAGGAAAGTAAAATCAATATTGGAGAAAGAAGTATAGTGTGTATAATAGAGAAAGCTGAGCCGGAGAGGTGGAATAAGTTAATCCGTGGAGGAAAGCCGCCACATTATGTTATGGTTGATTGGGATAAGTGGGTAGATGAGGATGAGGAAGGCAATACTTGTTAGTATTCATCTTAAAGCCTATATATATATATATATATTTCTTGTGTGTAGGCATGTCAAGTGTAACATCCGTGATCCGGGTTAGAATCACAAAACTAGTTAGGGTTATTGTTTGCTGAGTTTGGTTTACTAAAATAGTTTATCGATCCTGGCAATATCGGTTTACTATGACACTGAACCGAATAAATCAAACCATAGTATTTGGACCGACCAAAGGACTGAGTTTTGCCGAGAATTATTTTCTGAAGCTTTTGAGATGTCGAAATTGATGAGTTGTGCGAAGTTGAATTTTTGTTGCTGTGAAGTTGTGTGATTGGGTCTGTAAACCCAAAATAATTAAATAAATAATTAAAAGGAGTTGGGCTCAGAAAATCCAATAGACTTTTAATTATTAATTAATTTAAGGAGTTGAGTTTTTAAAACCCAAAAAGAGTTAATAAATAATTAAAAAAAGCTGGACTTATAAATTCTTACATCTTTTAGCTATTTAAATGATCAATTAAAAATTAGGCCAAAAACTCGAAAGAGATTTAAGTGATCACTTAATTGGGTTTTTAACTTTAGGGTTTTAATTTTTGTGCTATAAATATTTTGAGTTTAAAAGCCTAGAGAATTATTTTAAGTGATTAGAGTTATCACTTAACAATTCCGAAACAAAACGCAAACCCTAATAAGCCTAAGAAAAATAAAAAAAACCTAGTTATTTGCTATAATTTTCGTGGCCACCTAACAATTTGATTATTCAGAAACAAAACACAAACTCTAAGCCTAAGAATTTGATTATTCTTGTTTGTGACTCTGGTTTCTATGGATTTGTTGTGTTTTAAGTTTTTGGAGTTGGTTATATGAGTTTTATATGTTGTTGGATTTGGCAATTTTTTGGGCATTAACATTAGGTATTACCATGGCTATTGCTATTTAGTTAACCACCAATCATATTTTATATTTTTTTGTTTAATTTCAGTTTACAGATAAAAGAATGTTAAAATGATACTGTTAAATTCTTTGAGAGTAATATTAAAATTATTATTAGTAATATATTTATCAAATATAGGTGATGGTTTATCTATTAAAGTATGTTTCAATATGTTTGACAAAAATTATCTGTTAAATCCAATATGTTTCAGTGCTCACCAAGATCCTTGATGCCTCATTCCATGTCAGAGACCAAAATGTTATCACAAAACAGGAAAATAAAAAAGATAACTTTAGACGATTTTGAGCAGAAAATAAACCAACCAACACACACATGCTTTTCATTAAAACAGAGGGTAGAAATGGGAACTCTTAGACAGAATTTAAGTCTATCAAACCCTCAATCCAGAACGGAGAATCTAGTCATGGGAACCCACGGGTGTATATAAAATTTTTGAAGATTAAATCTGTCCCGAAAAAATTGTGGGTATCAATAGCTCAACCCGCATCCACACCCGTAAAATCCACAGGGTTCGTGGGTATCCACTTATTTTTTTTTAACTACAACAAATCCGCAAAAAAACCCGTAAAACCCACAAAAAAAATAGCAAAACCTGCAAAAAAAACGCAAAAACCGCAGAAATATATTAGGTAATGTTGTATAAAAGTAAAAGTTAAGAGGAAATTTTGAAAAATAGAAAAATATAGGGTGTATAATATAAATAGAAATAAATAATTTAAAAAAAAATAGCGGGTACCTGCAGGACCCACGGATATCCGCAAAATAACCACAGATAAATTAACCCATCCCGCAAAATCCACTAAAATATGATCTCAAAAATGTTTAACCAAATCCGCCCCATGGCGGGTTNTCGGAGGCATTAATTTGCATTCAAATATTGAAATGAGATATTTGAGATGCTGAAATAAATTATTTGAAATATTAAAAAATGAGCTTCCATATATTGCATCTCCATCTCAAAAATTTAAAAGTCTAAAATACCTTTCATTTCAAAAATAACAAAATTAAAACATATATAATATTTTTTTCTCTAAAACAAGGAAACAAGATTTTTCCTAAAACACAAAACAATACTGTTTTTTCGATAAACATTTCTCCAAAAATATGAAAATATATTTTTCCACCAAAAAAATACAAAAACACGTTTTTCCATCAAAGTATTTAAAAATACATTAATATTTTTTTCCGTAAAAAGACAAAAACACGTTTTTCCGCCAAAAATACATAAACATATTTTCTGCCAAAATGTGGGAATAAGTTTTTTCGTAAAAAAATATATAATCACTTTTCTTAAGAAAAAAACTGAAACAACTTTTCTCGCCCAAAAATGCGTAAATACGATTTTTCGTTAAAAAATATAAAAAAATATATTTTCCAACAAAAAATGCGGGAATATCCGCAAAAAAGCGAAAACATGTTTTTCTCTCAATTATAAGAAAGTTTATTTTTACATAGACTACATGGTTTTCATAAAAAATGCAGAAACACATTTCCCGTAAAAAAACGGAAAACATGTTTTTCCGCAAAATAACGTGAAATCACGTTTCACAAAAAAATATAGAAACATTTTTCTCGTAAGGGCACTAAAACACGTTTTCAATAGAAAACGCGGAGAAACATGTTTTCCGCCAAACTGCGGAAACATGTTTTCCGTAAAAAATGTGAAATACGTTTCAGTTATATTGCGTAAAATATATTAATAAAATAAAATTATCGTATAAATGATGAGTTAATTAGACTTGGGCATTCTGTTCCAGTACTTTGGTTCTTACCCAGAACCGAACCGAATCGTATTCAGTTCTTGTAAAATACCTGAACAGTTCTTACATGTCTAGAACTGAATAACCGAACCCGAACTGACCCGAACCGAGGAACAGAATATCCGATAATATAGTTATATATATATTAATTATATTTATACTTGGTATAACTTAGTTATATTTAGTTACTTGTAGATATTTTGGACACTTTTGGCTATTTTGGGTATTTTTGGGTATTTTGTTTATATAAGGATATTTTAGTTCTTTTCGAGTATTTTAGTTTTTTTAATTACTTTGATTACAAATTTATAATTCAAATTTCGGATATTTTGGTTCTCTCGGGTATTTTAGATATTTTTGGTTACTTTGGTTACTTATATGTACAAAATATAGAAACCGAAATAAATCCAACAAGTTTCTGATATATTTTTGAATCCCCATTAAATATCTAGAACCGAACCGAACTCGTACTGATTTTTTTAAATACCCGAATGATTCCTATATACCTAGAAACGAAGAACCAAACCGAATACCCGAACACCCATGCCTAAATTTAATAATTGATAATAGTTATATATAATTTAAATAACTAAATATGATTTATTGTGTAAAAATCTTGTCATTTTTATTTACTGTATCTGGATACAATTACAAATGTTAAAACGAACAAAATTACATCGAGATGCCATATCTAGATACAAATTTTAAATACATAAAAGAATAGCATCTAACATCTACATCTAGATATTAACATCTGCATTTACATCTAGATACCGCATATGGATAAAAAAACAAACAGAGCCTAAGTGAAATAAAAAAATAAGTCTCTAATACAAATAAAAAATAATAAACATAATTTTCTATATAAAATAAATTTTGATATCAAAACTCAAATTATCTATAAAAAATTCAAAAAATACTTTACTATATAAAAATTATTTTATTATTTTATTTTGTGATTTACTATAATAATATATAAATTAAATAAAATATATATTCAGCGGAGATTCAAAAAGAATAGAGACTTTCATCGTTGATTCACTCTTCTTGGCTCATATATGACCTCAACTACCTTAATGTGATCCAATGTCTCCATAGGTACTTCAACATAGCAGCAATGTATATTATCAAGAAACAAGGAAAAAAGAAACTCTTGATTCCAAACCAGGCCATTAAGAAAGAACATATACCTTTGACTCTTATTATTACTTTTTTTAGTTTCTATTTAGATTTTTAGTTATTTGAATTTATAAAAGACTAGGGAGGACCAAAGTTAGATAAACCAAACCAAAAGAGTAATTGAGAACGAATCGAACCGAACTGAACAAAAATTTTTGATCTAAACCGTAACGAATCTTTTCAAATAATTCATGGTTTAAATATTATTTTAATTAAATATCTCAAATGATGATATAAAACAATATTTGAAATACTAATCGATCATTTTATGTACTGAACTTTAAAAAATTTCTATATAAGTATTCTCTAATTTATTTATTTTTGTAATGAGTGCAACTAGCCACTTGATTTGACCACGACCTTCCAAATTTTTCTGTAACTATTACCTAATTTATTAATTTTCTTAATAAGTCCAAATAACCACTTGACTGACTCTTGATTCAAGACTAATCATGGGTCCATAGAGAGGGGAAATGTAGCCGCCAAGGTGGAAATTAATGAGAAGGTCCTAAAGCATGTGCAATTAGTTATGAACATTAAGTGTAAGAGAGTAAGAGTAGGATAAAAGCAATATTAAGAAGTAAAAATAGGTATGTTCACACTAGTAACATATTGGAAATATTTTTTCACACTAGATTATCTTTTTTTTTAAATGCTGAATAATATGTATATATATATATATGAGGATAAAAGTAATAAAAATAAAAATTTTGAATAATATATACGAGGATCAAGGTAATAAAGATAGAATATGTAATTTCTGTAATTAAATTATATATTTTGATTTATAATTGGGATAATATAAAGATTGAATTCACCTGGACGGTTTTGTTTATTCGATTTATTGAAAACTTAATCGAAATAAATCGGTTTCAGGTTATTCGGTTTTATGTGATCAAACATATCGGAGTAATATTAGTTTTAGTTTTGTTTTCGGTTCGATTTGATTTGATTTGATATAACCAATTTATTTGGGTTAAATGGATTCTATTAAAACCGATTAACCTGAATAAACTAAAAAAATTCAAAAAATACTGATTTAATTAGCTTTTATAGTTAAAAATTGTGTAAGTTTTTGAAAAAACCTAAATTTTGGATTGAATTTGATAGTATTTTTTTATTAGATATTTTTTTTATTATTGAAATTTTGGGTCATGTATCACTTGACTGAGCACATGAATGGCGTAGCACAGTTCTGGCCGTGTGTGGAGAAGATAAAAGAGGCGACCTACCAATCTTCTGTATTGTGCTGTGTTACAGGAATCTGTAACTCTAATCTCAATTCCAAATCAACACGTACAAGTTTCAATTACAAATCCAAATGATCCAATGTTCAAATGAACAAGAGATCTAATCAACAAACCAAAGATGTACAAGAACGATCTAAGACTCGAAGAATCAGTACCAAGTTCACAATCCAGAAAAGAAAGAGAAGAAAGAAAACACTAAACAATTTCTTTAAAATATCTTCATCGCTGCCTTGTTTTGTCTCAGGTGGCGTATTAATAGCCAAAACTCAGATTAAACCACAGTCGTCGATCTTCCCTCAATCCAATGGCTCTCATTTAGAGTTATCAGTGTTTCATCCTGCGCTTGATCTTTAACAAGCTTAACATCCGACGGTTCAGGTTTAATCAACCACTCTTTCAATCTCAACCCTTTGATCTTAACGATTCTCTGATCCGATGGCTCTAAATCTTTGAAATTGTTAACTTTCTCATTCTTCTCCCACACTTCCTTCCAATCACTTTTGCTCCTTTTCGATGGCTTCTTTGGTGACCATTTTCCCATATCATGCTGGTTCTTCAAACTTGGTCGATCATCCGCAAGAAGTCCATGATTTTGATCCATGGGAGTTGAAAATGGTTTGCAATCGACCATCCCTGTTTCTGTAACAATGTCCATCGTGTATTTACGTTGAGAAAGAAAAATTCCTCTGCACTTCGTGATACTTTCAAGCCAAGAAAATATTTCAGTTTTCCCAAATCCTTCATTCTGAAACACTGACTCAGGTATGCTTTAAATTTCTCCATTGTCTCTAAATTACTTCCACATATCACCAAGTCATCAACATAAATCAACACCCGTAAACTGTCTTCTCCTCTTATCATTGTAAACAGAGAATAATTCTCATATGACTGAACAAAATCAGCATCAACCAGAGCTTGACGAAGCTTTTCGAACCAACAACATGGTGCCTGTCTAAGCCCATATAAAGATTTTCGAAGACGATATACCTTAGTAGGATCCGAATTCTTAAAACCTGGAGGAAGCTTCATGTAAACTTCTTCATTGAGGTCTCCATGCAAGAAAGCATTATGTACGTTCATCTGATGAACATGCCATCCTTTCTTAGCTGCCACATGTAACAAAACACGAACTGTCGTCATCTTAACAAGTGGTGCAAATGTATCATCAAACTCCTCCCCTTCAACTTGATTATTTCCAAACACAACTAGACGAGCTTTATAACGTTCAATCGTACCATCTGCATTATATTTCAGCTTATAAACCCATTTCTTTCCCAGTGCTTTCTTTCCTTCCGGTAAGTCTTCCAATGTCCAAGTCCCACTGTCTTCAAGAGCCACAACTTCATGACCCATGGCATCGTTCCATTCTTTTAAAAGAACAGCATCTTTAAAAAAAATTGGTTCACACTTCTCCCAGGACTCCTTTCTTTTACATGTAATGTTTGTGTGCTCAAGGGATATCGAAGCCCTTACATATGTCTTCAGTGTACTTTTTTGATCCATCAAGACTGTGTTGGCCTCCCACGTGTTATTAACATCAACCGACATGATCATCATGTTTTTCAAACTTCTCTTCTTGGTGTTGTCAATTCTGTGTGTGAAGTTTGTCGCCAGAAAGTGGATTGAACTTGTGGAGGTTACATGTGTGAGCAATGTCCCAGCTATGTCGTTCATTCTAAATGTACTACTAGAGATGATGTGTGGAACGGAAAAGAACTTGAAGGAGTTCATGAAGAACCAGAGGACTTAGAGCCACCATATGCAGTTGTGGACCACAATTGTTTGGGTTTGAGAAGAAACATATTGGATCCTGAGTGGTGTGTATTGGGCTGAAGTTTTAATGTAAGCCCAAAAACCAAGTCATCATTTTAAAGCTAAGGACAGAACTGAAGCACACAAGGAGTTCAGTCGGTGCAACAGAAGTAAACGACAAGGGACTTTGTTGTTTCACAGAATTGATCAGAGTATTGGTCGGGAGGTATTAAAAGACATCTGGGGAGGTCAATGGAGGTGTGACACACAAGGGAAACACTGGGAGAGAGGGTGAGAGTAAGAGAGAAACAAAGGGTTTGGGTGAGTGTTCTTCATCTGTTTTGTTCTTGGTTATTATTCTCAAGAGATCTCTTGTAAGGGTGAGTGTGTTTACCATTGTATCTTGTTTGATTCATTTAGTGAAAACCTCAAGTGAGCTTCAGAGCTCATCGAGATGTACCTTGGCTACACTGGCCTTGGNTAGAGAGTGACATAGACATAAGCTTGTTGTTCTGTTGTTGAACAACATCAGGTCCACACTTTAATTTCTTATTAAACCCATTTCGATTTTAGAGGTTAAGAATACTATAAGACAAAGAACCAACCACCTAATAATCAATCACACAACTTGCTTTGTGTTTGTTAATTAAAATATGGGGCACCTCTTGTTTCAGAAACATTGAGAAAACAAGCCCTTGTGAATTTCATTAATGCATTTTTTCCAAATGGTTAAGACATAACCATGTGAAATCTATTCTACTCTGTCCCACATTTGTAGACCACAAGTTTAAGAGATTATGCACAGAGAGGTTTCAAACTCCTTTGATCTTTCTATATATATGCACATAACTCAATTCATTTTATCATCAAGCAACAACAAGCATTAATATATCCAATAACCTGAATCTTTTCATACATCTTCAAAAGAATTTCAAATTTTCATACCAAAAAAAAGAAAGAAAAGAAATGGCTTTGGTGAGAAGTCTATTGGGTGCAAAGAAGATTTTAAGCCGCTCCACACAAGTAGCCTCGGCTGCACCAAAAGGGTTTCTTGCAGTGTACGTAGGAGAGAGCCAGAAGAAGAGATATTTGGTGCCAATCTCATACTTAAACCAACCTTCGTTTCAAGCTTTACTTAGTAAATCCGAGGAAGAGTTTGGATTCGATCATCCAATGGGTGGCTTAACAATTCCTTGTCCTGAAGACACCTTCATCAATGTGACTTCTCGGCTCCAATAATGATGACCTAACATTTTGTTATATTCCTAATTAGAGATAGACATTTTTTGAAAGAGTTGTTCTAGATGTTAATACCAAATTTTTATTCAATATACACGATCATGATTCATGCCATACAAATTTGAATCTTACATTGAAAAAGAAAGACAGCAACATTTGATTTGAGAACTTATCGGTAAAAACTACGAATTCAAGGTTACAAATACAAGTGAGAAAACATTTTATCCGGATCCGTGGCGCAATGGTAGCGCGTCTGACTCCAGATCCGGAATTATTTTTTCACTACTACTATTTCCGTTTTTGACTTCTCACTAAACTTAACCAAACATTTTCAGATCCGGTTTGATTCTGTTTTCTTTTCTTATTACGTATGCTTGTCAAAGTCTCGAAAGAAGAGACTCTGTGATGATGATGTGAGGTGTATTTGGAGAACTAGTGAAGAACTTGTCTTCCGAGCACATTATGTTTTGCCGTTTAATCTTAGGACTACTTTTTGTTGACGTGTGATTTAGTATCCATGTATTATGATATCAAAACTTTAAAATTAATCTACAAATGCAGCGTCTTCCTTTGGTACATTGCCTCGATCTTCATTTACAATTACAAAGGTGAGATCTGATCCATTGCATACATTATCGGGAAAAATAATGCATAAGCCTCTTTGGTCACCGAGATTTTTGAGCTAATTTTGAAACGTCAATCCATGAATCAAGTGTCTTGATAGCTTTACCAGACGATTGTACTTCATGGGCCAAGGTTACTCGGTTACTCCTTCAGTTAGCGTTTGAACTTTGTTGCTAACCATAAGAGCTGCAGCTGCATTTAAGATCTGAACAGTGATTTTTGAAAGATAAATATATTAAATTTACATATATAAATTAACCGATCTGCGACAACAAATCGGCAAAAATGAATATATTTACAAACGAAAAACCCGTAAACCCGCCCCGAGGTCTTAAATAATTACAGTAAAACTTTTTTAAATTAATACTCGATAAATTAATAAACACTATAAATTAATAAAATCTTTCGGTTCCGACTCGGACCAATATAAAAAATAGTAAAATTCGATAAGATAATAATTTTTCTGAAACTCATGTAAAAATATAATCCCAATAATATCATAAATTAATAATTATAAATTTAGACATATAATTAAGTCAATTTAGCAAAATATAATTCCAGTGTTGTTTGTATTTTCTTTAAATTTGAATTTCGTTAGAACTCATCCCTAATTTTTTTATTCCATCAAATACTTTTACTGTTGTTTTCTTGATCTGCATTTAAAAGTTGTAAAGAGTTCTAAAAGCTATAATTGCTTCAATACGCATAACTGGTTTGAATGAGATCATAATATCATCTTCAATTTTTTATCAGAATTAAAGACATAAACCACAATTTATTCTAAACTCTAAAATTCTGAACATGAATTATTTTTACCCGAATAGTTGAGTATGTTATTAATATATATTTTATTGCAGTTAGATTATTGAGGCACAATCATCTGATCAAAAAAATTTACTATTATCACTTGATAAACATTCACTATCCAAGCAGAAACTGTAAAATTGATAGCATTTTCATATACGAATTTTTTTAAAAAATTTTGTTTACATTTAAAACATTTTTTAAAATATTATAGATCGAAAGATGTTTCTATAAATTAATAAATATTAATTTATACTATAAATTAATAATTATTAATTTATAA
Organism: Leavenworthia alabamica; assembly: GCA_000411055.1. Taxonomy (NCBI): domain Eukaryota; kingdom Viridiplantae; phylum Streptophyta; class Magnoliopsida; order Brassicales; family Brassicaceae; genus Leavenworthia; species Leavenworthia alabamica. The sequence continues at coordinate 55,385 of KE156761.1, forward strand.
ATAAATTAATATCACGATAAATTAATAAAATATTAAAGTCTCAACATTATTAATTTATAGAGGTTTTACTGTAATTTTATTTGTGAGTTTGGTTTATCATTTATGCTATTAGGCTTTAATGTTTAGAATTAGTGTAAATATTGTTCATAGGCCCATGAAAAGTGAGCCTCACAAATCTGCAAACCCATCTCCTTAAATCCACAAAAGTTATAAAATCCGCCCAGCTAAACCTTGATAAAGTGGTCTTCTTGAACTAAACTCGAATCTGCCACGCGAATAAATACCCATAAACCCGTTCTAGTAATAACATAAAATCCTGACGTAGAAAAAAAGTAATAAGATAAAATCCAATTAGTAGCCCATTATAACCCAAGAAGCCCAATAAACTTAAAACAACCCAAAATATATACACATCCGCTCCAACCCAAAACTATGCATGTCTTTTCAGAACTTGGTGAACTTAGTCTTGGCTGATGACATCTTTAACGAATATGAGGCTTGGTCTAATCTTTAAGTAATCAGCAAGTTGAAAATTTCTAATGTTCAATAAAAGATGAGTATTGACTTTACAAGCTACATCACTTATAAAATACAGAAAATGGCATGATCGTTGATTGATTTGCCAGAGACAGCATAAAGAAGAACCTTCACATGGCTGTTTTCTCTGCTTGTTATCCTTCTTCATACCATGTATTCCCGAGCTTTAATGGAAATGATGTCCGTAAGAACTTTCTAAGCCACCTTCAAAAGGAGCTTCAACTAAGGGGAATCAATGCATTCACAGATCATGGAATCAAGAGAAGTCAATCCATATGGCCTGAACTCAAACACGCTATTTGGGAATCAAGAATCTCTATAGTCATTCTCTCAAGAAACTACGCTGGCTCAAGCTGGTGCTTGGACGAGTTGCTAGAGATCCTGGAGTGTAAGGAAGCAAAGGGTCAAACATTGTTGACGGTTTTCTACGAAGTTGATCCATCTGATGTTAGAAAACAAACAGGAGCTTTTGGAGAGGCTTTTGAGAAAACTTGCTTGGGAAGAACAGTTGAAGAGAGAAAGAGATGGAAGCAATCTTTAATTCATGTTGCTAACGTCTCTGGCTATTGTTCTAAAAAATGGTTAGTGCAATAAAACAAATCGCTGATCATGAAGAATCAAATCATGCTTTTACTATATTGTTGATTCTTATTGTTCAATCTATAAATTTTCAAATTCCTTATTTGATGGACATAATGGTTTCCTTCTATCAGGGACAATGAAGCAATTATGATTGAGAAAATTGTTGCAGATGTTTCAGAAGAGCTGAATTTAAGTACTCCTTCAAAAGATTTCGAGGATTTTGTTGGATTGGAAGTTCATGTTGCGAATTTGAATGAAATGTTAAGTCTACAGTCTAATGAAGTGAGGATGATAGGGATTTGGGGTCCTATTGGAATCGGTAAGACCACTATTGCCAGAGCTTTATACAATCAACTTTCTTCTGGTGATGATGGTTTTAAGTTAAATCTTTTCATGGAGAATGTTAAGGGAAGTTATATGAGAAACGAACTTGATAGTTATACACTAAAGTTGCATTTACAAGAAAGATTTCTTTCTGATATATTCAACCAGAGGAATATGAAGATAAGCCATTTAGGTGTAGCACAAGAAAGGCTAAAGAATCATAAAGCTCTTATTGTTCTTGATGGTATAGATGAATTAGAACAACTACATGCCTTGGCAGATAAGACTCAATGGTTTGGTAATGGAACTAGAATTATTGTTACTACTGAGGATAAACAGATTTTGAAAGCTCATGGGATTAATACTGTCTACGAAGTGGGGTTTCCATCTAAAAATGAAGCTTTTCAAATCTTATGTCAATTTGCTTTTGGGAAAAACTCGGCCCCAGAAGGTTACAATGATGTAGCTGTTGAAGTTGCAAAACTTGCTGGAGATCTTCCTTTAGGTCTCAGCGTTTTAGGTGCATCTTTACGAGGGATGAGCAGGGAAGAGTGGATAAACGCACTGCCTAGGTTTAGAACCAGTCTCATTGGAAAAATCGAGAAACTACTAAGAGTATGCTATGATGGGTTAGATGAAAAAGATAAGTCTCTGTTTCTTCATATCGTGTGTTTGTTCAATGGCGAAAAGGTAGATCATGTGAAGCAATTGCTTGCTAAGAGTGCAATGAATGTAGAATTTGGACTTAAAGTTCTTGTTGATAGATCTCTTATACATATCTGTGCTGATGGATATATAGTAATGCATTGTTTATTACAACAAATGGGTAAGGAAATTACTCGAGGACAATGTCTCCACGAGCCAGGAAAACGTAAGTTTCTAGTTGATGCTTTGGAGATTTCAGATGTACTTGCAGATGAAACCGTAAGAGTTAACTCATTCTTTCCATGTCTTAACTAATATATTAATTAACTGCGTTCTTTCATTTGATGCAGGGTACAGAAACTGTTTTAGGTATATCATTAGATATGTCTGAAATCGAAGATCAAGTGTATATAAGTGAAAAAGCGTTTGAGAAAATGCCTAATCTCCAATTCTTGAGGCTATACAAGAATTTTCCTGATGAAGCAGTTAAGTTATACTTACCACACAGCTTGGATTATCTACCACGTAAACTTAGATTACTACATTGGGATTCTTTTCCGACAAAATGTTTGCCTTCTAAGTTTCGTCCTGAATTTCTTGTGGAGCTTACAATGCGAGATAGCAAGCTTGAGAAGCTTTGGGAAGGCATTCAGGTTTGTTTTCTTAAGTGAAAATTCGTCATCTTCTCTTTAAATGATCTCTCGTTTTAGTTACATCATTAAGTTGTCTCTTTTTTTCCAGCCATTGAAAAGTCTCAAGTACATGGATTTGAGCGCATCCACAAACATTCAAGAGATTCCAAACATCTCAAGAGCTACAAATCTGGAGAAGTTATATCTTCGGTTCTGTGAAAATTTGGTCACAATTCCTTCTTCTTATCTACAAAATCTTAATAAGCTCAAAGTCTTGGACATGTCTTCTTGTATAAAACTGAAGACTCTTCCAACCAACATAAATTTGGAATCTCTCAGTGTCCTTAATCTGAGAGGATGCTCGGAGCTGAAGAGTTTTCCTTTTATTTCAACACAGATTCAATTCATGTCACTTGGTGAAACTGCGATAGAGAAAGTGCCTTCAGTAATCAAGTTATGTTCTCGTCTTGTTTCATTGGAAATGGCAGGCTGTAAGAACCTGAAAACATTACCATCTTTCCCTGCAACTATTGAGATTGTGGACATATCCGGGACAAGTGTCGAGGTAATGTACATTGAGCATCTGGATATGCCGTACCTTTGTATATTTGAAAACCGTTGTTATGGAAGGCCTGTTTTTAATTGTAGTACTACTACTTGTACATTGGGCTAGCTTGTTAGATTTTGCGTACACACGTATTTATTTGTAATAAACCGTAAAACAAAATACCACTTGTAAAACTTTGCAGTAAAAAATATTAAAATTTAGGACGGGTTAACGAGATTAAAAAAATTATTAGATTTATTCTATCAATATTATACAATTTTAACTCAAAAATATAATTAAAATGGTTTGGTTGTTTGGTATGGTTCAAGACAATGAAGAAGATATCCGTTGCTTTATGTTTTTGGGTCATATCCAGTGGTGGAACTAGAAATTTTATTTGTTGGTGTCAAAATGTAAAAATTATGTTTAACGGGTGTCAATATAGCAATTAAATTAATTTATATTTGAGTTTTTGAATAAAATATATACCAAAAATTTTAAAATTTACGGGTGTCATGTGACACCCCTCCTTCTTGACTCCTTCATCCACTGGTCATACATCATTTTCTCCTCAATTTTGTTCTGCATATTTTCTTAGTTTTATTGATTAGCTCTATAAAAAAACATTTTTAATGATTTCAAGTAGAGATGTTAAAAATGGGTAAAAACCCAATGGGTACCCGAAACCCATATAAATATTTGAGCCCGTTGCGGATTTTAAAAAATAAAAAAAAAATACGGGCCTAAAACGGGCAGGCTTGATTTTTACGGGTTTTATTTGGGTTTACCCGAATGGGTTATGGGTACCCGTGGGTTTTTAAAAAAATAACTAAATAATGTTATTTTATAATATTTTTATATATTTCTTAAAACAAATCTAAATTTCTATAATAAAAATTTAGTTAAATGATACTCCTATCATTTTTGTATTTTTTGGATTGAAATATATATATATATATTATATACTTGATATTTTTATACTTAACATGTTAATTTTTATTTAAATATAATANCAAAATACTTTAATCCGGATCAAAGTTCAGGTTGATCTTTGTTGCAAGGAACATGCAACAAGATCATGCGGTTTAAGGGTATGGTCTCATTAAAAACTCCTCCACGGAAAAACTTCTTTGGGATTAAAACTTGGGCTAGAGTAAAAGAGTGTCATTCCTTAAACCGTCTTTGAAGTCTTCAACCAATGGTGATGGTGAAGACTTCTTCAAACGATGATGTCTTCAAGAGTGGCCACGTGATGTTGTCATCAGTCACTTGGGCCGGTTCCAGCATTAGATCATCCATGATCTCTTGAGTAGCTCGGCCAAATAATAGCCTGAGCTGCTTATCCTTGTTCCGGATCATTGGTCCATCAGCCATGGTCAGGACACGGTCAGTTTTGCTCCGAGTCACGGGTGGTTCCTGTCTCGGCAGTAAGGCATCCGGCTGGATGGCCTCATCATCCTGTCACAACTAATCCACTAGAGATGCTGTGCCGGGAAACATCTGGTCACTAGTATTCCTCCCAATATGTTGTGCAGGGCAGAATCCTGTCACAACAACTAATTAACACTGCCATGTCGGGCAATATCTGACCACTAGCAGCTCGTAGCTGGTGTCAGGCAAAATCTGATCACCGATAACTACTACTCACTGTGTCGGGCGAAACCGATCACAGACAACCACATATATGATGTCGGATGAAATCCGAACATCAACTACAAATATACTGTACAATGTGAGGCTAAATCTGTTCACTGACAGTCCTTATATAATATCGGGCAATATCCGATCTAATACATCCAACACGAAGTTGTGCAGGGCGAAATCCTGTCACAACTAAAACACCCATCATGCTGTATCGGGCAAAAACTGATCACCAGTACTCATGTTACTGTATTGGGCGATATCCAATCACAGTAAGCTACCAATTAACACAGCAGTTACAACTGCTCACTCTCTAAAGATATACAGTGTCGGGCAAAATCCGATCACTGTTCCAATAACAACCCTTTAGTACGGTGTCGGGCGAAGTCTGTTCACCGTCTAACTACAACATAAGATCACAGCTAAAACCAATAACAAAACACTATACATATATCACCAAAAGGTTATCACATATGTACAGTCATACAGCGCTAAATACAATTGAGTCAACATGGCTATATATATAACAAAAGCAAGTCACAAACTATATCCCAAAAAGTTCAACATCAGCTCACGACGGCTGATCTCGATGGGCACCACTGGGCTTTTCCGACCCCGAGTCGGTATTAATCATCCTCGTTTCTCCTGCAGCCCGCTTGGTCGAGGGACCCTCTGTCTCAGGCTGATCACCCTGTCCCAACCTAGGGCACTTGGCCTGAACGTGTCNTTTAGATTAAATATTATATATATACTTTATGTAAATATTATATTTAATATAAACTTATCAATTTATTTTTAAAAACATATCAAGAATAACAAAAAAAAAAGATTGTGGGTACCCGTGGGTAAGCCCAAAATTTATGGGTTTTTTGCGGGTTACCCAATTCGGGCTTTGGGTCATACGGGTAGTTTTAGTAACGGGTTTTAAATAATCGGGTTCAAAGCGGGCTTGGGTCGGATCGGGTTAAAAACCCAATTTAACATCCCTGCTCTTGACAGAATGGGTTAGTGTGCTACATTAACTGCGTGGTTGTTCCACCTAAATATTTTTTCTTAACTCAACTCTTGCTTGAGCACCATGACACTTCTCCAAGAGGGCATTTCAAAATTTTACCATGAAACAACTCGCTCGACAGTTTTATTAGCCATTGATGCATCAATCTGTTGCGGAATATATTCCACACTCAGGGGCGGATCTAGAAGTGAATTTAAGAGGGTGCATTGATAAAAATAGTTAAAGAACTAAAGTTATTTTTTAAAATTTTAGGGGAGCATAATTGTAATTTCCTATAAAAATAGGGTAATTTTAAAAATCGAAGGGATGCAACTGCTATCCTCCTAGACAATATGGATCCGCCCTGTCCACACTTGCCAACGAGTCAAATCACAGACGATGTTAACAGCAGAACTGCTTCATCCCCTACCAGTGCATAATCAGGTATGGGAGGACATATTGAAGGATTTTGTGGATGGCCTAATTGAATTCCAACAAGTTTACTACAATAACGGTAGGCCGTCGACATTCTTAGTAAGTCAATCCATCTAATTTCCTTATCAAACCCTTACACAGCTGTAACAGTTGCCAAAAGCTTCGTTAATACTATGGTGCGATTACATGGAACCCCAAGATTGATCCTCCGTGACCGTGATCCAACCTTTCAAAGCAGCATTGGCAAGAACTATGGGGGCTCTCCGGCACCACTCTCCGTATGTCAACATCTTACAATCCGCAGACCGATGGTTAGACGAAGATTGTTAACAGGTGTGTCAACAAATTTCTTCGACGTTTCGTGCAAAACCAACCAAAACAATGGAGGACGAAATATTGATATGAAACAACATACAATTCTCTACCGGCATGACGCTCTTCGAAACATTGTATAGTCGACTACCTGCGTTAATGCCAAGTTACGAAATCGGTTCATCACTTGTTGGGGACATTGCTGAGCAGTTTCAGGCTCGTGATGAATTATTGGATGACCTTAAGAATCACTTGACATCGGGCAATAATAAAATGGAACATATAGAAGACCGTAAGCGCAAAATTGTTGAGTTCAATGTGGACCTTCAACCGTATTCGGCAAAAAACAGTTTTCAATCGATCTTCTAAAATAATCGCGAAATAAATATTTTGGCCCGTTTCAAATGGAGAAAATTTACATGTGCGGCTGTGCCGTGCGTTGCTTTGAACTGTGTTCGGATAATAGAGCTGTAATTTTTATCTCTTTTCAGCCAGAGAAATTGCCACTATTTAGATCTTTATATTTACTACAAGTTTTGTCAGTTTTAACAGTGTTTGTTTCAAAATTTCGTCTCCTAAAGTTACCTCTGTTGCTAGAAATATTGCAAACAGTGTTTTTAAGGATCGTTGCTTCTGTTCAACTCATACAGAATTGAGGAAGAAACTCAGGGTGATCATATCATCAACTGACTCCATCATCTTTACGTGTAAGTGATAGCTCTGTTCTGATATGGGGTTTAGGGTTTGTTAATTTTTTCATGCTCTGCGTTTTGAGCATGTACCCTGTTTCCCCTACAGTTATTTCAATACAGATGTTTAAAAAAAAAATCAGTGTGAATATAAAACATTTTCAACGGTTAGGTGGTTCTGACTAAAATTTTGTTGAAAGACAAATATTTTATTCGAACACAATAAATTAATAAAACCAAAACGAAAGCGCAATAAAACTAGAAAATAACAAAACAAAATCAGACAACGGTCAAACAAATTGTCTGGCAAATTGCTGACTTTTGTAAACATTAATATATTTTCCTCGACGACGTTTTAGGATAACGTACAATTCCCACCGATCTCGACTTATTCAGCCTCATTATTGCCGTCGTCGTCACCGGTCTTTCTTTCTCAATAAGAATTTTGATTGTAACTAACTTATTTCCCCCAACGTCGTCGTCTGGATCCGGTACAACTTTCGCTCCCACTGATCTCGATCTAATCACACGGCGAACCGGTGGCTTCTCCGGCACTGTTACTTTGTATTCATCATCCTCAATCATCACGCTCGATACCTTCCGGTTCTTCCTGCTCCCACCTCTCACAATCCTCACATGAGACTCTTCCTTTTCCGATCCATCTTCCCTCCTCAGCCTTAGTCGATTCCACATAAGAGATGTCTGAGATAACTTGCGTACTGTTTTCAAACACTCCACAACTTCTAACATATCTGGACGTTTCTCAACCGTTGATCTCACACACCTCGCCGCCATAACCGCTAACATCTTGATCACGGCGGATTGAGGACGGTTCCTAATTCTGGAATCACAAATCACTACGAATTCGCCGCGTTTGATTAAAGGCATCGCCCAATCAACGATATACGACGGACTATAATTCAAATCAATGGCGTCTCTACCACTAATAATCTCCAGCAACAATATCCCAAAGCTGAAAACATCACTCTTAACAGTTAGATCCGCCGGTGCTAAGTACGACGGATCTAAATATCCCAACGTTCCCGCCGGCGGTATACATTTAAAACGCTCATCATCCACGTTTCTGATCACCGCTAATCCAAAATCAGCCAACCTAGCGTTTCCGTCACCGTCGATGAGTATATTTGACGACTTTATATCACGGTGGATAACCGGAGTCTCAGAAGAGTGAAGCGCGTGAACAGAAACTGCGATCTGAAGCGCGTGTTTTATTCTCCGATTCCAGCTTGTATGCGGTTGAGAATGTAACTGATGGTGAAGCGTACCGTTAGGCATAAACTCAACAACCAACAGCTTCGTTTTTCTCCGGTGGTCAACGCAATAACCAATTAAGTTGACTATCCAACGGTGACGAACTCGTGAGAGAATCTCGATCTCGTTTTCCACTTGATTTATACTATTACCAGTATTGATGATCGTTGTTCTTTTAAC